>JAZFAU010000337.1:92500-157500 GCA_037178615.1 Dione vanillae
GGATAAAAAAATACTTCAAGAAAACAAAAAATAATTAATAGTGGGAATAAAGATGAATGAGATGTTTTCTTGATGTATATATTCTTTTATACATTATCAAACATTATATGCCAGAATACTGAGTTTTCTCTGGTCCCTCAAAGACAATGTGTGGCTTTAACTTATGACTCCTCAACACAGACTATTCTGCCTGATACAAGAAAATCTAGATAAAAGTATGTAGCTTTTATATTTAAATAATAACATAAATCTTACAGACTTTATAAATTGGAAATCAGACATGGAAGCTCAAACTGGAGTAAACTATTTAGTGCTAGAGAAGTATGACTCCAAACGTTTCTACCACTGTGATTATACAAAAGAAACTCAAGAAAAAGTAAACGCTACACATCTATGTCCATCTGTAATAGTTGTGCAGGAGTTTCCGAAGGGTATCCAGGTTCATTTCTTCAAGAAGCATTTTAAGCACAGCCCTGCACAGTATTGTTTGACGGATAAATATAAGAAGTTCACTATAACATCCTTTTTGAGACGAAGCGAGGAATATAATAATCTAACAAGCTTATCCTCTGATGAAAATGATTTATACATGCAATTCAAATCATTGATGGAAGGTATTATAGTTGACGCAGCCAAAATAAATATAGAAACACTGAAGGTTTTACACTGGCAAAGCATTAAACATGACATGTATATTGACAAATTATGATGAAGAAACAGGAAGACAATGATAATGGTATGTCCGTAGAATATTCCAAGATGTCATCTGGTAAACGGAAAAATGATGAAGTAGAAGTGACTATAGAGATAAAAAGAACTAAAGAGAGTGCTGAGGAACATGAAATGTCGCCTAAAATATTAAACTCTTTCTCCTTAGCCACAAATGAAAGGGTTAATAATGATATAGATAATAAAATAGAAGATGTAACAGATAAAAACAATGAGGAAGAACATGAAGAGAGCGAAGAAGTTAAAAATAATAAAAAAGGCAACGATTGGGATCCTTATTCTTCATCGTTTAATGATTCGTATAAAGATTTTGTTGTGAAAAATTTTCCTACAATGGAAAAGGAGATCAAAAAGAAAGTTAAAAAACCAGTAGTTAAAACAAGAATAGGTCAATTCAAACCTAGTTTATCACCGAAATCGCCTAAAACTCCGGAAGAATCTAAGGTTAAAGAAAAAAATCCACACAGATTGAGTTTCGATAAGCCTATAGTTGATTTGAAATATGAAGTAAAGGAACAAGAAGATGGCTGTAATATATTGATATTAAAAGTGTAAGAACAAAAAGATTTAGACTCCAATGTGGTTAAAACAACAGTGTGAGACTGGTATGTGAAGGGTGTAGGTTCAATCACTGCTTAGGGGATTATTGTTACATGCATTGACAAAGCTTGGCATTGATATTTTCTCAACACAATATCTTTAATTTGGAACAGATAGTGGAAAGCTATTTCCTCTCAACTTATCTGTGGTAAATGCGAAGAAGTTGCAACATAAAGATGTATCATTTGGTCCCTTTTATATATATAGTTTTTTCTAAATTCAATAATTTTTCCTTTTTTTTTAATATATTATCTACAATACATAGTGCATAATATATAAGAGGCAAAAGCTAAAAGTATTCATAAATTATTAAATTATGTGACCTAAGTGACTTGATTGTTATTAGGCTGAATGTGTTGTTTTCATGTGTTTTTTTATTAAAAAAAGTGTCAAGTCAATCCTACTGTACATACTTCCTAATAGTAACAATTCCTTTGTGAATATTATCATTTAAAAGTAATTATGTTAAATAAATAGATATACATGTTAATTTTTTTGTTTGACAAAAATATATCAAATTACTGCTCCTAACTTTTCTTATTTTATTTTGTTCTTAATAGTGTTATAAATTACCATATTATATATTAACTATATTATGTAATTCAAATTCTATTTTTGTTTCCAAGGGAATATAGAAGAAAAGTATTGCATCAAATATATCAAAGAAAAACTCCTTATTGCTGATTTATATCGAGATATTTAAAGAAATACAATTTTAACAACATAACTCGGAATTGTTGTAAATTTTACAATAAAAAGATATTACACAAATTTAGGTTCTACAGAAATCTGTTACAGAGGAAACGATATTTTAAAATGTACATTAAAAAAAACAATATGCGACGCACCTTTTTTGACAAAATGATTTATTTGTAATTTATGATTGTTATACAGATAAATCATCTATTTTACTTCTTTTTAGTTACAGTTTTTTATCTTGTACCTGTCTTTATAATATTTGACAGATGACTGGTCATTTTAATTTGGCGCCTTTTTTCGACGTTTGGTGACGTTCTAAAATAGTTATAATTTATGATATTAAGTATTTTGTAATTAAAAATTATATATTTATTCCCTTCTTAATATTTTTATCAAAATCAGTTTCAAAAAGGCTCGAAATAAATTGATATATCCGATTATAGTTATCGTTTAAATGTTGAAAAACAGTATTCAATTTGTTTTTTTTTATATAAAATTGACTTAAGGCGTCGGTAGGGTTGAAACATAATTTGTTGACTAAAATTGATGTTAAAAATGTATTATGATGTTAGTTTAGTTTGTATGAATTAGTGAAAATATAAATAATAAGACGTGCTTTGTATTGAGATATGTAATAATTTTTTTATCCTATTTCTTTTGCTTAAATTACAGAGCATTTTACTCAGATGTATGTTACAGCGAAAATATATACTCAAAAATAATAGGAAAAAATATAAAAAGTGATTAATGTTTAGGAGAGATGGGATTTTCGTCGGATATATGTGTTTGATTCCACGGGAAAATTAAAATTTGCAGGAAGGAGATAGGCAATGAGTATCAGGAGATAATAAAAAATAATAACATAGTAATTGCTTAAGTATGGTAAAAAAATTACATATAGACTAGATTCTGTTTGTATTTTTCAGAAGAAAGAAGAAAGATTTGGATAATGTTAGCACAATCGTGAATAATATTTAAATAGGTTATTTTGAATTCAGATGTGAAGTGAAGTGGGGGAAGAGATTCTTCTTTATCCAGTGTGGCCATGCTGGATAGGCAGAAAAATGATTTTTTTAGGGAAGTACAGGCTCGGTCACATGATGGTAAGTGATCACAGACGACTACGGCCTGTGTAACAGCAGAGGTGGTACAAGAGCGTATGCCGGCTTAAGAGGAGGTAGACGCTTTTGAAGGTTGCCCATGCCGTCATCGATTCTGCAGAGGTAGGCTAATCCACCAGTATTTTGGTAGTGGAGAAAGTTCTACGGAACCGCGCAGAGTGGTGGGTTCCAGTATCCAGATGGTGGGGATGATTCCTTAATTTGTGTCATACCGTGTAGTGGGAGAATAATGCGGAAGCACCGATCCCGTGGGATAAGCTGTAGAGAACGAAAAGTGACGGAAAGTCTCCACGAGCGGAAAGTTCTAGCCTTCCAAAGATAATTCCCGCACGCAGCGCCAAAGTGTCTAGTGGGGTGTGTGTGCCTTTTACAGATAAGCCCCAACGATACGAATGGCTCTATTACCATGATCTTTTCTGTAAAGCAGTAATTCGCACTATAGGAACCGTGGAGCGATGTGCGCGAGGTCCATCAAAAATGTAGCATCGTTTCGCCGCCGTAAAACCGGTAGAAGTATTAGAAGGACGTTACGCGATTCTCCAACTCTACCCCTTACCATAGAGCGACTACTGCAGGAGGACCCTTTTTGCCCTTCTGCAAGATGTCCAGGTGTGGGCACCCTAAAATACCTTGAAATGACGATGGCCTGCGACAGGCGGGAACTTCCATTGAGGGTGTCATGGTGAGAGGGTTCCGCTGGGTTTTAGTGGCTAGTACCGGGCGTTACCAGTGAGTCCCACAGTACGGCTGTATGGTAAGCCAGTTTGTGTGGCTAGGCGGTCTGCGTAAAACAAAAACAGAATAGTATTTTATCGTCTGTAGAGTTAAAAAATGAATCACTTATAGTGACTTGAATGAAACTCTATAATTTACTACACTCCGCCTCCGTAACTAAAAGATTCACTTCAAGTTTTTTGTTTGCACAACCTTTTCATCGACGAATGTTTTTTGGGAAAACAATTCATGAAATATAAATAATAATAAAATAAATATAGATACACCCTACTTATTATGCAAGATTTACCCCATAGTAAAATATCGTTGAATATTTTTCATATATTCTCTCAGGTATGAAGATCTACAAAACTTAAACGTATTTGATTCGAAGTCGTAAACTTATAGTATTAACACAAGTACAGACACAACCTGAAGAATAAATAAAATAATAAAATTTATTAATTGGTGGAAAGAGGCGATTTAGAAATGGCAACATCAGACAATCGGGTTCATTCAAAAATAAGAATATCATTTCAACAAACCATATAAATTAAATAAACATAAATAAAAATACAATAAAGTTATTTATTGATCACCAATTTCTTTAAACAAATCATAAGGCCGAGAACTCTTTAAGTTTAACACCTGTGTAAGAAGGACTCGCTCTTCATAAAACAGTACAAGTATTTATAAAAATTCAAACAATAACTTTAAAGATAACAAACAAAAAGACAGTAAAAAAAAACAAAACAACAAAAAAAATACACAAAAACATGTAAAAATGCAAATTGTAATGTTTATGTGTGTGTGTGTGTGTGTGGTGTGTGTGGTGAGGTGTGTGTGTGTGTGTTGTGTGCGTGTATGTGTCTGGTTCAGTATGTATGACTTTTCTAGCATCAAAAGAGATTCTGTCTGATCCTATGTTAAATCTAGTCGTAACCATGAAAAAAGTTGTTTTGCCAATCATATATTTTTAATGGTAAATCTAAAATATGTAATCCTTGATATAAAGACTTGATAGGTTATTAAATTGATTGGAAGAAAAACACATTGTAGGATAAAACAGTGGGGGATCATAAAGCGGTTTGTCTTTATAAAGTATTTTTTGATCGAAATGTAGTTGTTTATGCAGTTTAAGAATGGCATGGAGCATATACATTGCCTTACAGTTAAAACGTTACTAATTTTATATAAAAGATTTGTGGGGTATCTGTAAGGACTTCTTAAAGCATTACATTTACTAGATAGCGCGAGCTCTTTCTGATTTCCCCAAGAATATGGTGTTGCTCGTCACCAAACTGCTATACAGTGCCGTAATAACAGAGTGGGCCAAAAGGACCACATAGACTATATGAATCAAGTCAGTTGGGGCAACACATCTAGTTGTTTGAAGACCGTTAATTTTTAACTCTGCTAGCAACAATTGTATATGGGGATCCCAGGATAACTTTGGGTCAATAATGAATCATAGATATTTAGTAGAGAATATTTTCTCAATGCAGGGCAATAGCAATGGCTCACTGGCTGTGTCACACATTTGTGTTAAAATAATTCTAAAGTCGGTTTTAGGTGGGAAGCTAGTTTTTATTGAGGAAAACACATAAAATTGGTTTGATAGAATTGAGAGTTAGTAGGTTAAGCTAAGCCAGGCAGCGATTTTAGCCAAAATCCTTCTCGTGTGTAACCTTTAACTTATTCCACAGATTGCCAGTGAATAAAATCGCCGTATCGTCGCGCATAAGCGAAATACCTTGTCCGTTTATTAAATTTGCAATCACACAAGTCATTTATATAGACGAAACAAGGTCGGTCCCAAGACACTTCCTTGGGGGACTCCATATGTTACATGGATGTCGACGGATATAATCCAACTCTTACTCTTGCTTACGGTCCTTTAAATAAATCCTCATAGAGATCTATGTGTGCCTCTTACCTATGCGCTCCAGCTTTCACAGAGAAGGGTGGCAGAAAACGGCGTGTCGATGCTTTTTTTAAGTCCAGAAAAACACAAACAAGAATTTTACCATGGTCCCGTTGTGTTGACCATCTCAAAATTATAATGGAAAAAACTGCGTCTACGGTGAATCCCTGGTCTAATCCAAATGATTCTTGAAATTAATATTATATTGTCTACGTAATTAACTAATCGTTTGTTTAGGCAATTGTTCCACATTTAGATAGAAAATGGTAAAACAGATAGAGGCCTATAGTTATCATTTCGTTTCTTCACCATTCTTGTGGAATGCGTGTGATTGTTGTTTCACTGGGAGGGAAAAGTTACCCTTTTCAAAACATACATTGTGAAGTGAAAATCATTGGGAGACTCGTTTCTGGCCATCTTTAAGAAATTTGTAGGAATCATATCCAACCTGCAGACTTGTTGACTTAAGGCCAGAGAGCCCGTTAGAATTTCATCAAATACAGTATTTAACAAAACAAAGGACGAGTGTTGGGGGTAGGCGATGTCCGGGAGAGTTAACTTTGTTTACTACCAAGAGCGGTGATTCTTCAGCTATTTTTTTACCAATTTTTGCAAAATAATTGTTGATATGGTTTAACCGAATCTTAAAGGAGGATGGCAAATTGTTGTATACCTTATTACACTTTATTTTTTCGGTAGTTGGTTAATTGTTTGACTATATCCAAACTTTAGAATTTTTGATTTCAGTAGCTGTTCCTGTCCATACATGTGTTTTAGTTCTTTTTAAATTATTGCAAAGTTTCGGTACGTAGATTGATATGAGTAAAATACTTATTAGGGGCTCCCGTCTACTTTTTCTGCATTTTGTTTCGGTCCTAATGTCGTAGTATACTGGAGTAAAGCCACGCGTTGTATTACACGTTTATTTTTGGGATATTTATTATTCTGTATTTTCTTGTAAGACTCCGTGATTTTATTTCTGTAATTGGTGTATATAGTAGTAGGATCATCATTAAAGAGTAAGTGAGATAGATTTTTGAGCTAAGGATTTAAAGCGTCGTCATATTCGTTTATTTTAGTTTAGGTGTACGGTACTCAATTTAGAATTTTCAGCGAAGAATATTCATGGAGTATGTGATTGTTATGTTGATTAAGGACCAGAACGTTGGCCGATACAGTATTTTGTTAATTTTAGACAGAAGTGATCTAAACAGTGGGCTCTCGAGTTGGAATACTGACCGGGTAGGAATCACATGAGAGAAACTATTCTAAATATTTGATCTGTTGTTGCGATTCACAGGATTGCTCTTCATTTTTGGAATAATATTAAGTGTGGATATCTCCCGTCAGTATTAGTCTTAGGTTTTTAATTTTTCCAGATGGCTGCAACGGAGTCAATAAAAGGTTTGCCGCGTCGGTGTGTTGTTGTATCCGAAGCACAGATGGTTGTACCCCCCCTCTCTTCGCCCTGTACTGTCCAGCGCATGTACACACCACAGCCAAGTCGCAGCGAGGAGACGGAGCGTGGTCTCATCCCCCGTCATGTCACTCGGTACGCCGGCAGCAAGCACCAATGGGGGGCGTGGCGGCCGGCCACCATACACGGAGGCGGATCGATGATGGGGATAAGGACGTGACTGAGCGACATTCACAAGAAGTAGGAGAGTTCACAGGTTCACGGGTGACACACTTAACGTAGATAACTCGCCATCATTTTTATTGAAACAGTTTCTTGGACGCATAATAATATAGTCTTGTAATAAGGGTATGCTTTTGTTCGAATTAACCAACATTCATTAATACAATTATATCAATGTCGAAGTTAAACATGGCAGAGGTTTATTTCAAAGGCATGCATATTACTGTAAAATATATAATATTTTGCTGTTAAAATATTGTTATGTCTCGAAAGGAAAAATTAATTTGTACATAGTTATGTAGACTACTCATAATCACAACGAAACGAGTGGGATATTCGGAAATTGCTATTCTTTAAATTATTTAGGCGACTCTCCATTTACTAAGAACGAAAAGATTCGGTAAACGTAATGCTGCAATTAAAAATATCAAAGTAATAAACAATTGTAAGATTTATGAACGAAATCGTAGTTAGTTTTAACATTATGATAACCTATTTCAATATATATCGTAGTGTTAGGGGACGTCAATGTGTTAGAAGTTATGCATGAGGTGTTTGTGATATGTGTGAAGTGTGTTACTACAATACACACAACTGTTACATGTATTATTACGAAATCTGTTAGTTGGTAGGTAATGAATGTGAAGTGTCCATGTGCAATTAATTGATAGTATACGTACTCTTAGTAGACAATATAACTATAAATAAGTGTACCAAAAGAATGTTTTGAAAATAAGAATCCGATTTTTACAAGAAATACAATTTTGCTAATAATATAACGAACAACGAATATAGTCACATTTGTAACGGGTGCTGGAGCCTAATTAGTATGTGGAGATGGGCGAATTTCACTTTTCGCACGTAAATTTGCCAAAGCGGTCAACAGAATCTGTAAGTTTTGATTTTTGGCTGATTCTGTGCGGAGGAAGGCAAGCGTGACCCTTTAGCTGCAATGTTCTGAAATGTATATTGGAGTCTCTCGTCGTACAGAGACCCAAGTGTTGGGCGCGCAGTTTTTGTTTTATGTAATGTTAATGGACTTACACATTTTGAGGAATCCAGTTTTATAGGGTTGAGGAAGTTTGACTACTATCTAGGGGTGCTTTGGTTTCTTCCTTGCCAAGAAACCTCTATAAATATCTGTAATGTTTTAGATTTTTCGATTTTGTAGCCAATATTTTGCGAGAGATGATATAACCATGTCAACGAGGTTCGTTGGTTTCGTTAGATTAGATGGGCACCATTGTTTATTTCAATAGTGTTTTTCGATTCGATCTCTGCAAGTCTTCCATTCTGTCCTCTAGTACGGGTAGTATGCTTGTCTTCACCCAGATCAGTTTCCCACCTCAATGACATTTCGTTCTGAACTCTTCATTTTGAGCCATGGTGAGGGAATGCAATTGAATTTATCATGGATATTTACATTATTTGTTGAATATCTTCTGTGTTTGACAATTTTTTGATAGTTCACTTGTTTGTTCGAAATTAATGACCGATATCATTAATTTCTATTTCTTCCTTGAAGTCATAAAATTCGGCGCTAGTTCATTCTCCCAATCTTTTGCTCCGAAAAAGCGGAACATAATTTGGGGGAGTGTGTCATCGGGTAAAGCAGGACGGAGACCGTTCGGTGTATTTGCATGTTTAATAAACCGTAAGTAAATGAGTGAAACATAAAACAACCTTTATACTGTCGACATCGGGTTCAAAAAAAGAGCTCGTATGGCAATCAAAGGCGCGCGTTCCGATACGGAAGTAGGCGCAGTGTAGTCGCTTGTGTCTTGTAGAACAATATCGCTGCTGTCTTTAGTTTGCTTCCCGCTGGTAATACTCGATGGCGGTGGTGTGCTAGTCCTAGAACGTCCGAGGTACTAGGGCGCCAGAAAGAAAAGACAGTAAGTATGTACTCGCAAGTATCGCGGGCGACTCTGCACTGTGTGACGAGGAAACTTCCCTACGGTTTCTGGTGTTAGCTATTATTTTATGCGATTTATTATAAATGTAATTTAATTTAATTTTCAAAATAAACATCAAATAAACATTAGCACGTCTGAAATTTACAGTGGTCAGGGGGGAGAGAAATTGGCTCCAAATTATTTTGTTAATGAGATATTGGGGGGCTGTTGTATGGCATTGGCAAAATGTTGTTTGTAATTCATTATAAATCAAAATATCTTGCCACTTTTTATGATTTAATGATATACAATGATTGTAGTTCAATTTACATGACGTAGCATTGTTTTATGTGTGACAATTAATAGAAAAATAAAGACCAGAGATAGAAGTATGTTATTATTAATATTAATTATATAATCATGTTTAACAGTAATATAATCATATCATAAAAATAAGCATTAATACACAGGGAAAACGACTCTTGTCGGTCATTAGTGTCCCAAAAATTCGATATGTGGGGATATTGGGAAGAGGGAATTTTTTAATATAAATCGTGACGATTTTGTCAAACGCTTATCCCACCTATGTTAATTATAAGTTTATAATAAATTACTGTCTCTTATGTAGTAGATAATAATTATTTTGATATATTTATTTGGTTGTTGTTGTTTGTTACTAACTTACATAATTCAGAACGTCATAACTTAAAAAAAACAAATATTTGCAAAGTCATCAACGGTCACTTAATCAAAATTGAATTTACAAATAGCTTGTCCGGCCACCATGTATTTTGTTTATTTGGTACTAGTTTACTATGAAATGTTTTAAAATACAACTACATTTCGCTTGTCGTAAAATAAACAATATCACTAAGCAAATTAATTATATTCAATTAAAATGCAATCCAAGTCGACGAATAGTGAGTGTAAAAATTTAAAACTGCAAAATAAAACATTCTTGTTATTATTGATTTTTATAGCAAGCAATCATTCTTATTTAAAGAAATAAGAATTACAAACTATAATATGTAAAATGCAATAGAATCGTGTTGTGTGACCGTTTACCGGAAATTGGCCGTTCGTGGAGGGAAGTTCCAATAGCAGTAAGAAAAATGCTAGATACAATGACCCCACGAGGCGTGGCTAGAATAGATTGTGTTGTGTCGACCACGGTGTAATACGTTACCTGTTGAAGATGTTAAGAAATAGTGGCAAGATGATGAGGTTAAAAGTGAGTCATAATTTTTATATGTATTATGCTCTAACATTTTTTAATGGAGTACTTAGAAGAACTTCCGGCTATCTGTAGTAATGTTCATAATGATTGTTGTCTGAATTCTTTAATCTTGGAACTACATTGACAATTCCTCAACATAAAACAAAAATCATCAACATAATAATATTCTCACTTCAATACAAATTTGATAGCAAATTATGTTGCTTAAATTCATAATAGAGGGACCATTGTAGGTGCGAATACACTGTGTTTGGTTGTAAACATGATGGTTTTGGTTTCATCCTAGAGGAGATATAGATATTTTCATTTCTTCTCTTGGCAACTATCTCGGTAAGCTTGGCGTGATTTGTAACTTAACAACAATGCCTTAAAGTAGGTGGAAAGCCAATAGAGGAATGTCCTTACACTAGAGGAGTTACCCGTAGGTTTCTTTTGCCGTTCTTTCACTTATCCTTCTATGTTTGGGATAAAAGCCAGAATCTCAAATATTTAATTTAATATTACATTTATTTGTATTAATCCTTCCTTTATATGTTTCGTATATTCATGTACCAATTATTTCAGAATATTTAGTGGAAGCAACCAAGGAAAAGGAAAGCATGTATTAAAGTTCCGAGCAATATTTTCAGCAATGGCCGGCAATGTTTTGACAGGGGTCTTACCATCAAGGGTTCTGCAAGCCGTCCGGTACCTTATTAAAAGTGGACGGATAGGAAGACAGAGGTAAGGAGTTCAATCGTTTTTTTTTTTTTACTTCATGATTTACCTGCTATGGCAGGGTAGAGAAGAGTGCAGGAACCATCATGGAAAAACTGTTAGTGTTCGGGACATCCCATTGATTAGGTCGGCTTTCTAGTAACCGCTTTCGCCATTTGTACGGATTGTGTATTGAGTGACGAACACTCAAACTGCACTTTGGCACGTTCGGAGTCAAGGAAACTGGAAATAGCACAGTCCAGTCTTACCTCACTGGAATCGAATCAACAATGTCGGCGTTTTTCAGACGACGATTACGACTCTCCCCACAAGGCCTTTGTTTCAAATTATTTTGAATTATTTTATTAGGCAGTTTATATAATTGTTTTTTATTTGATACCAGGGCCTCCCATGTATTAATGCTTTGATTTATATATATGTATATAGTTGTTTATATAGATTATAGCAGAAATTTGATTAACAGCCCTCATATAGGTTCACTTAGCGGGGATATTTGCCCAATTGGAACAAAAAAGTGAGTGAATATGTATAATTCCAGGTGCACAACGTTAAAACTAGGAGATCTAATATACATCGTATACAAATGAGTCACAGTCTGCAGCTAGTTCAATATTATAAGTGGCGCTTACCTAAAGAGGCTGTGGCTCTAGCGACACTGTGAGAGGGAACTTGTTGCAGGCGTGTGTTAGAGGTTGGTTATAGGAGCATTGATGTATGTAGAAATTGGAAAGGGTTTTTATATTTATTACTTTTTTAGGTTCTTTTTCTATTTTTGTTTTTTTCTGTATTTTCTTTTTGCTAGGTAACTTTGTTCGATCGTAGGTGTCTTACTTATTTAGTTAAAGTTGGTTTATGACCGTTTTTCTCAAGCTTTAATGTCATATTTAGTCTTCTGGGAACTTGTGAGTAGATAAATATTCACGTTGGTAGCAATATACTAAGTTTAAACTTAGAACCTCCACACAACAGGTATTTGTCTCTAAAAGACGGAGATCAGAGAATGGTTAACACTAGGTTCCATTTATCTTTTAAGCTATATGCTGGTTGTATGTATATATATATATGGTTGCAAATCAATGTACATTTTATAATAATATTTATCGAATGTTGAATAGAAATGTCAGATGTTAAATAAATAAAAAGGACCTAATTATGTAAATTTGATCTCAGCTATATTAACTGTAGTATGAGAATAAACCAGTTGATATCACTCTGTTATTTTATTTTATGAAAAATGGACTCCGAATAAGGGAACCCTGACCTTGTGCCGGCATATACTATATTTTTTAGCTTCATGCTTTGTCCCGCATATTGCAGGGTAGGCAGAGGGAACCGCAGGAACCATATGAACCTAGTGTCAAGACACTCCGTTGCTTAGTCTCTGTCTTCTCCGTCCCCACTTTCCGCCTTTCTCGAGGCATACTGCGTGTTGATTAACGTAACTCAACGCCGCGCTTTGCCTAGTTTTCAGAGCGAAGAAAATGGAAATAGAAAGCGTCGCGTTTACGCTTACGCCTCTGCGTTACGACGGTCCTCAATACTATATATGTATATATGTATATAGCGTACATATATACCTATAATACAGTATTGAGCATATAGTGCTTATTTTATAATTTTTTTTCTTTCTAGGCCTAGGCTATAATAAATTTGAAGACGCAGGTCTGAACGGACAAGACGTGTATTCATTATTACGTATATATAACACGAATCACAACGAACAGGCAGACTATTTGACGGAGCCGCCATCTTGTTCTCTGGTACTGTACTTGTGTATATTATACTTGATTTTGGCTTTCCGTTTAAAATTGAAACAAAATCTTTAGATAGGACCATTTCTGGGCCGAGTGAGTGTGACAGGTCTCGCGGTCTTCGTTAAAACCTATGTATAGGGTAAAATATTTCAAGGCTATATACAAAAAACTAGTTAACAATTATCAATAGTTTAGACACAGGATCGTTTTTCCCATTTCGCGTATTTCTCGACCTCAATCAATAAAATACCAAAATGAGAAAGAGATATATATCTTTCCCGCTCTGACAGGATAGAGTACGTTTGCGTCGTACTAGACAAGTGGTGTTTTATTTTGAAACTATAATCTAACTATTATTAAATTTAAGACTAGTTAAAACTATGCTTTAATTTAAAGTTGCAAGTACAAGGTGAGATAGTCATCATTAAATACAAATGACGTAATCATCTCGTACTACAACAATACTATTAAACGTCGTCAATCTGTCACCTTTCATTCAAAAAAGTAACCGAAAGAGAAAGAGCTATATCTCCGTCCCGCTCTGACAGTCCAGTGTACGCTCGCGTCATACTTGACTAATGGCGGTTTATTCTGAAACAATAATTTAATTATTTATTTTGCTTTAATAAAACATTAGTTTATTTTTGATTTTATTACTTGTTTTATAAATTTGATTAAAAATTAAGTAACCAATATTTTTCACTAAATTTTTCTTTTGAATTTACTTATTTTTTTTTTTATTTAAAGGTTCCTTCAATAACCCGCAACGGTATAGACTACACGTCTCGCGGTCAAATAGAGCAGTGTGCTAAAGGGGTGCTGGGTTCGGCTCCCAGCTTGAACAGGCTAACAGTGACTGCGGAGAGGGATTTCTTTGACCCAGACAGGTTTATTGGAAATTATTTATTTTTTAATTTAATTCTTAATTTTCTTCTACTATGGCTTGTGAATTGTGTTTGGTAAATTAGTTGTGGGTTCGATTCCCTTTTTTGGGGGATTTTTATACTATTTTTCGTTTTGTATGAAGTTTGCTACGTAATCTATACTATATTGCAAATTGCTATAACTTTAAAGAATAATCAATAAAATTAAAAAAAATAATAAATAAAAATAAATAAACATAATAAAAAAATAATACAGAACCCTCAGTGCCCGAATTCGACTCGCACTTGACCGAATATTTCTTTTTAAATTTAATAACCTTAAAATAGTTTTTTTTTAATTTTTAAATATTGTCCACAGATTAAACAAAAAAATGAAGTTGACAATACAATTGAAAAGTGAAGATATCGCTCAGACTTTACTGTCTTGGGCCGTCAAAGGAGCTATATTACCTAATTCTGAACTTTTTCAAATATTCCATAAGATTAAATCGAATAAAATACATATAGAAGAAGAATGACAAGATTTTGCCTCAGACGGGAATCGAAGCGGTTTAAAATAATGTTTACTTATTTGATATTAAATGATTGAAATTGTTTTTTGTGTTTTTTTTATTTAGTTAGTTATCATTATATATTATTCACCTAGAATTTTAATTTGGTACCGTTATAAAGATCTGGAAAAGGCGAATTGGTGAAAAATATAGCCGATGTTCGTACTTGAGCAGTTCAATTGGTAATTGATGAAACTAATACTACACGGTAGCCGATTGGATTAGTTTGAAAAACGTTTGCACGCGCTTTTTGTCATTCATAAATTCGTCTTTTCAAATTTTATTATACCTAAAAAGTATTATGTTAATAAAACATTATAAATTATAATTATTATAGGATTATAAATAATAATTATTATATTAGAATTATTATTATTTATGTTAAGGGGTTTTGTTAAATCATTTTACAAGTCAAGATAAAGAAAAATATAGGGGTACGTTTTTAGGATTTTACCTCATTAAGAGAAAACAGTACCAAAGTGGGAATCGAACCCACAAACTGCCACGAAGGCGCCAGGCAATAAAAAATCCTATAATATATGTCCCCCCTCATGGGAATCGAACCTCAGACAATCGCTTTTATAGTAAAACTGTAAGCCTCTGCGCTAAGACGGCCTCTAATAAATATAAATACTAAAAATTGTTCTTTTTAAAACTGTACGTAAGTGAAATATCGATTTTCAAGAAACATTTTTACAACATGCATTGAATTAAGCGAAGTTATTGTAAAGTAATAAAATAAAACAAATATAAAATGCGTTTCTTATTGAATATATTCAAAGTTGGTGAGCTTATTGTTATTTATTCAAAAAAATCGCAATTTTCACGCTTTATCCCGCATATAGCATAATATAGTGGGAATCAAGTGTTGAGACACTCCGTTTTCCGTTTTTGAATAACTTAAAAGGTGTTAAATGATTCAAAATAATTTAGTAATTGTAATCAATACTTTCAAATCGTTTTTTTCTTGATTTTTTTACACTCTGGTAGATTATTTACAGAGAAATGTATCAAAAATTGGAAGAAACGAGCAGTGTGTTAACACTATTCCTCTGCCCTCTTCCCTGCCCTATTCTGTCCTTTTCCTCTGCCTACCCTGCTATATGTGACAAACGTACAGATAATAGAAACAATTGAATTTCAGCTTACTTCTCCATTTTTCTCAAATTAATACACGGCTATTTATTATTCGCTGCGAATTTAGAAGACTTTCACACAATCGCCAAGAAACTTGTTCCAGATGAATTTGCTGACAGTATAAAAAAGATCGCCGATTCTTCTATGAGGGATCGTCTATATGATTATGAAAGCAGTTTTGAAACTGAAAAAACACCTGATATGAGGGAAACTCATGACACAAGGCAAAATAGAGGCAAAAAAGAAAATAAATTAAGCAAGATCCATCTTAATTCTGATGCTACCATAGATTTCGAAGAATTGGTGGAGAGAGTAAAGAAAAGATTGGAAAAAGAACTAAAAGATAAGCTGTCTGTTACGAAAGATAACAAAAAAGATATCGATGAAACGGCAGCACCTAAAGTTAAATATATGACAACTCGCAAACAAGTTGAGGTTTATGATGATAAATCTGAATATATAGATGAAATAACTGATAGAACAACTAAATACTAGACCAAATAAAAAGAAAATGGCTACAACAGAAAGATATGAATACGCAGATGCTTTAGAGACAAACTACAACAATAATAGAAACAAAAATAGAAAGAAAACAACAAAAGAAAAAGATTACGGAGATTTCAAAAAGATAGAAATGATAAATGACAGCTACGAAGATTATAAAGCGCCGTCCAAAGATCCAAACATATATTCCAGTAAAGAGGGTAAAAGATTTAAAGCACCGTCTAAAGATCCAAACGTATATTCCAGTAAAGAGGGCAAAAGATTTAAAATCAAAAACAGTTCAGTAACAAGGGAAGTTGTGAGAAAACCGTTAAAATTAGTAAAAGCAGAGAACACTCGACCGGTTTCTGAAGAATTTGGAGAAGAAGTCAAAGCCAGGACTGAGAATATAGTATACGATTATGATTTAAGTTCTCCAAGGATTAGAAATTTAAAATTAGGCACTAATAAACCTACAAGGGAAGTGTATACAATTGTTACACCAAACTATGTGTCTCCAGTTGGAGCTGAGAGGTACGACTTTGACGAACCTATTCCAGAGAAGGATCGGGAAAGAGAGCATTTGAAATATATTGGCAATCCACCGGCTAGGATAAATAAAAAAGTTTTATTATAAATTGTTTTTGTCTTTTTTTATACACTTTTTTAGTATTTGTGTGTGTGTGTAACTGTGTATGTGGGTATGTTTGTAACTTGATCTTGTATCATAATTTGGACCAACTTTAAAATATCAGATTAATAGGAAATTTTGCAAATAAATAAATGAATGTATTGAAATTATGTACTAATATAGCTGAAGAGTTGGTTTAAAAAATCTGATTATTTTGTCTTGGATTGTACTTTGTCTTAAAACCTTTCCCACTCCTACACGCTCGAGGAGATCTGGTGTTTCACCAATGCTAGACATTCCTAAGAGCAATACTAAATTTCTCCTAAAGTCCTTTTCCGTACATGCTCCACTATGTTGGAATAAACTGCCCAAAGCCGTTCAAGAGAGTCAATCAATTGTGTCATTTAAGTCATTATTGAAAAACACTTGCTTAATGAACTTAAAAGTATCTGAAATGTTAATTTAGCTATGTTTCGTTTATATTATATTTTTAATGTGTATATATATATATATATATATATATATATATATATATATATATATATATATATATATATATATATATATATATATATATATATATATATATATATATATATATATATATATATATATATATATATATATATATATATATATATATATATATATATATATATATATATATATATATATATATATATATATATATATATATATATATATATATATATATATATATATATATATATATATATATATATATATATATATATATATATATATTTAGCTTCACGCTTTATCCCGCACATGGCAGGGTAGGCAGAGGGAACTGCAGGAACCATAAGAACCTAGTGTTAAGACACTCCGTTACTTAGTCCCTGCTTACTCCGTCCCCACTTTCCGCCGTTTTCGAGGCATTATTGCGTGTTGAGTGGCGGAACTCAACGCCGCGCTTTTGTCTTAGATGCCAGACCGAAGAAAATGGAAATAGAAAAATCCATCTTCTCCGACTGGGGATCGAACCCAGTAAGCGTCGCGTTACAGGCACACGTTGCGCCTCTGCGCCACGACGGTCCTCAACCTTTGATAATGATATTTTTAATGCAATAAAGAATGTTTATTTATTCATCATAGAAAACTATAGACTAACATCACATCAAATATAGCAGATTAAAGTCGTACTGTAACGCCACTCCATATTTTTCCATACATAGATATAAATAAAAAGAAAGAAATCAAATTGAGATCACTTTATTACGAGCACCTTAAAATATTTATACAATAATGTTAATATTCGTCTAAAACACAGTAAATCCCCGTTACAAATGTAAGTTAAGTTTCAAAATTTACGTAGATTTTGTTTTGTTGATGCTCCTGGCGACTCGGATTTGTGATTCTGGGTACAACTCTGTAAGGTCAAAAAAATGGTTGCCTGTAAAGTGGGTTTTACGGGCGAAAATTTTACGTGACAACGTCTTTTTCTCGGTAGAATATTTATTGATATGATTAATAATTATAATATAAATTGCACAAATTTTAACTGTAGAAAATATATGTTGTTTACTAAAACATTGTACATGTGTCAAGTGATACGCGCGGCGGACCGATCATAGTTCGGTGACAGTTGACACATCGTTACGTTACCATTTTCATATTTGACTCCGAGCCGCAACCTAATTTAAGACGTTGTCACGTCAAAAAAAGCTAAAACTTTACGCTGTATTTCACTCATAGCAGAGAAAACAGAGAGAACCTTGCTTTAAACACTCCGTTCCTCATTTTCTGCCTTCCGGTATATTATGTGATGCTTGTCTTAATCTTAATACTAGAAATTTATTAAAATAATCCTTTTTCCCATAGTAGGATTTGAACCCACTAACATGGCATCTGAGTTAAAAATATAGTTTTACCCACTCAGGGTCTGTCTGTGCTACAGCCTGTGTTACAGGGTACTCATAATCTAACCGTTTTGTTTTAGCATAGAGTTCCGTCACTCATCTAATATGTTACGTGGAGAATGGAGTGTTTTAGCACTTGGATACCTCTGCTTTCTCTCACCTATGTGGAATACAGTGTAAGGTTAAAAGTGGTAAAATAATCTAAATATAAAAATATATTTTTTAAAATTATAAAGCAAAACCAAATTACCATAAAGTAGCTCTCTGCCCAGCCTAGGTGTTAAATTTAAGTTTCTACCAAGTCGCGGTGAGAAATAGTTACTTCTGGGATCAGCCATTACTGGGTCAGTTCTGAAATTATTATAAAAAAAATTATTCACGCCTATAGCCTATGCCTAGTGGCTTCTTGGCCTCTTAGCATCTAGGCCTCTTGACCTCTTAGCATCTAGGCCTCTTGGCCTCTTAGCATCTAGGCCTCTTGGCCTCTTAGTTAGTGGATTTTTTCATGTAATCAAAAATATGTATACCTTTCTTCATCAGCAGGAGTCGCAGGCAATCTCTCAGGCAATTTTCTTCCCAGACGTGGAGTAAAGTCGATGTTTTCGTATCTTTTCTCTTGATCAAGGCCGCGTCCCAATTTTGGTGTAAAAATCACTTTTTTCATAACTGAAATGCAAGTAAATGTTATTTTTTCTCCGACATCATAAATAGATTTTGGGTCAGTTCTACCACTTGCTGATAAAGTCGTAGATAGGACATACGTTCCTTGACTTGCGATAAACAACAAACTTTGGTTTCACAGGTCTCAGATAGATATATCTAGTAGATAAAGACTTGTTTAAAGTATCAGCCTTTATATGGTACATAGCATTAACTAGCTTACTATCTGAAAGTGCATCCGTAACCAGTGAAACTGACCTTTAGTATTAAATTAATAATCTTATTTGGAATATTTTTTTTTTCTCTAGCTTCACGCTTTATCCCGCATATTGCAGGGTAGACAGAGGGAACTGCAGGAACCATTTGAACCTAGTGTTAAGACACTCCGTTGCTTAGTTCCTGCTTTCTCCGTTTTATTATTTGATAAAATTGATTTTAGAGGCAGCAATCCTTAATATTGTGGGTTCTATTCCTGGTGTAGCCATTTTTATTGATTGTCAACAGTTTAGGACTTGGATAAAAATTAAAACCTCTTTACCTCTTTGAAAAAGGATATTCTAAAATAAATCAAACCTTTGGGTGCCGCATCCGCTTGCATTTCGTAAGGTAATTGTTCATAATAATATTTCAAAGCGTCAGCCGCCTCCAACAATCTAAGGAAGGTGTCTCTGAAATCATCATTTATAATTAAATAGTGTGTAGAGTAATGTGTGTAAATATATAACAAATTAAAAAAGTATAGAATGGGATTCGAACCCGCTTCTATTTACCATTCAACCGTTCTAGATAATTTAGGGCCGGTTTTACCACTTGCTAATAAAGTCCCAGATACGAAATATATTAGGATTTGAACCCACTAACATAGCATCTGAATTCTGAGTTAAAAATATAGTTTTACCCACTCAGGGTCTGCAGCCTGTGTTACTCATAATCTAACCGCTTTGTTTTAGCATAGAGTTCCGTCACTCATCTAATGTGTTACGTGGAGATTGGAGTGTTTTAGCACTTGGATACCTTTGCTTTCTGATACCTGCATATAAATTATCAAGGTTTGTCTATTAGATAGCATAACCTACCTGCTACCTGAAATTGGCCCTAAATCATATGTTTATCTAAAATTATATGACAAATATAACTTATTTTAATATATAAATAACCTTACACTGTGCCCCGCATATAGTGCGGTAGAATAAGGGGGGCCTAGTGTTAAGACACTCCGTTCTCCACTGTTCGCCGTTCGAGGCATTGCATGTTGAGTGGCGGAACTCAACGCTGCGCTTCCCTAGTTGCCAGATCGAAGAAAATTGATATGAAACCATTCATCCTACCCTCATGGGAATTGAACCCATTAATCGTTTCGTTGACATGCTGCGTCTCTGCATCTCGATGAGGATAATATACAATAATTAATAGTAAAATTGGCTTTCTAACACATTAGTAAGAATGAGTGTGTATATGTAATGTGAATACCTGTCATCTTCACTAACAAGTGAAAGTGACCTCTTCCCCAACCGTGGACCGAACCAGAGACCACCGCGGTCACTGTGCGCGCCTCTGTCTAGACCATCGTCCTGGAATTATAAGTACTTGAAATTATAGTAAACTAACTTTTGCTTGAGGCTTCACCTTCTTTTTAGTACGTGCCCACCCCAAAGTGCCCAAAAACAGAAGAGACAAAATTAATTATTAATAAGCCCGATACTCGACTATCCACACATAGAAAAAGAAATCCAATGCAAAGTATTTCCTGAAAATCAACTGTTTTAGGTAATTCTAGATACTTTATAATATTTATACATACTTAATATTTACCTAACACATCTAATTTACCTTATAGTTACCTAATACATACCTTTGTATTATCTGTGGCTGCCAAAACGTGGATGAAAGAGAAAATAATAAAAAAGGACAACAATGTATCGGTGAAACACAACATTTCTGTTGATTTAATATTTGTTGTGAGTGATTGTTGTACACTGATGTTAGTGGTGGTAACGTTGCCCTTATATAGTGGGGGTGATTGAAAATTTATGTTAATGAAAGGGGTGGATTGGGGTATAGAGGGTTAGTAGAGCTTGTTAAAATTATTGCATTTTTTTAATCGATCGATTATTTAATCGTTTTTTTTTTAAATACACAAAGAGTTAATGTATTGTTAATTTTCATAGCAATTTTTAATTATCAACGAATGAGTGTGAAAAATGTATGTAATGAAAAACACTAATAAAAATCTACTTCCCATTGTATCTCGTACATTTTCAACTTTAGTGAAATTGCTTAAAGTGAATTTTGGAACTCAACGCCGCGTTTTATCTTGTAAGTAAAGTGGTGGAATGAAGGAAAGAAGCGAGGCACAACTGACACCTTTATAACTAGAAACTGTCATTAGTACAACATACTTCCTTTTAACATAAGAACCAGTAACTAACTTATGAACTGCTTGCTTAAAAAAAAACACATTTCAGGTTTGAAATATTTACTAAAAATAAAACTGAAATTATTGCCTTATAAGACACAAAAAGTCTTACAATCTTCTGTTGAAATCTTCACTATTTTTTTGGTACCTTTTTCGGGGCATTGCGTATTGACTGGCGGAACTCAACGCTGCGCTTTGCTTAGTTTCCAAAGCGAAGAAAATAGGGAAATCCATCTTTCCCGAGTGGGAATCGAACCGAATCAAAAATTATCACGTTACAGGCAGACGTTGCGCCTTTGCGCCACGATGGTCCTCACTATTTGTTAAAAAAAACTTCTTTTAAATATGAATTGAACCTATGGTCTTCAGTTAAGTATCTTTCAAGCTCTACGCTTGTGGAAGAATATTTTTACAGCTGTAGTGCTGATAAGGCGGAGCAGTTTAGTTTTTAATTTCTAATGTTATGGGATTATAAACCAAAATAAGCTGAATACTACTAAAAAGGTTTTAATTACGATAAAAAAGACATTTTTAACCTTACTTTAAGAATTCGGTATCCTTATTGCCCCAACCTCCCTATTAGCTTAAAGTGTTAGTTACAAATTGATATAAATGCGACAATAAGACAAAGATTATTGGAGAACTATTATTGCTTTCTATTTATATACATACTAGTGTTTTACACGTGATTTTGATTGTTTAAATTATGTTTCTCTCACTCCTTCTTACAGTTCACCTACCCGGTGAAGAGAACCTAGTGTTGAGACACTCCATTCTCTGTCTTTTGTTCTTTCTTCATCTCTTCATAGTCTAATGGCATTGAATAGTATAAAGGTAGGGACTTATTTAAGTTATTAAGTAGAGTTCTGATTATCTTTTACTAAAAGTAATAAATCACACCAAATTTAATTAAAAAGAAGAAACAGTAAGCTGAGCCATGAGCGTTTTGCATCACGGTGTGTCAAAATTCTTATGTTCTTTATACAACTTAGTTGCGTGTTTTTTTTTAAATATACTTATGGGTATTTCTTTTGACGTGACAACGTCTTAAATTAGGTTGCGGCTCGGAGTCACATATGAAAAAGTGTAACGCCCGGTAACGTAACGATGTGTCAACTGTCACCGAACTATGATCGGTCCGCCGCGCGTATCACTTGACACATGTACAATGTTTTAGTAAACAATATATATTTTCTATAGTTAAAATTTGTGCAATTTATATTATAATTATTAATCATATCAATAAATATTCTACCGAGAAAAAGACGTTGTCACGTAAAATTTTCGCCCGTAAAACCCACTTTACAGGCAACCATTTTTTTTTAATAGCTTCACGCTTTATCCCGCATATTGCAAGGTAGGCAGAGGGAACTGCAGAAACAATTTGAACCTAGTGTTAAGACACTCCGTTGCTTAGTCCCTGCTTTCTCCGTCCCCCCGTTCCGTATTTTTCGAGGCTTTGCGTTTTGAGTGACGGAGCTCAACGTCGCGCTTGGCCTACTTTCCAGAGCGAAGAAAATGGGTATAGAAAAATCCATCTTCCCCGTGTGAGAATTAAGTCCTCAAACTGTCGTGTTTACAGGCAGACGCTTACGACTCGTTGTTATTCTCAAATCATCAATTAATTTGTCATTCATTCAAACATGTATTCCACTACACGATTATAACTTTTTTTATTTCTAAGAAAAGGTTCTCTTTGACCACGGTGTTGAGTTCTACCTATCCCGCTGTATCCTGCTGTACGCGGGATAGCGAGAAATATAAGAAGATTGTACAAAATGGCGCTAATTTGCGACGTCCTTAGGAATCTACAACATCCTTATTTACTAAATTATCGTTTTCCAGTCATTTGTTTTTTACTTTACCGCAATAACTTCGTATATTGCGTGAAGCTATCACGTATCCATTATATAGGCAGAAATAAAGAAAACTCTCTGTTCTCCGTTATGTGCAAATATTTAACTAAATATGATACAGGAAAGTGTTAATATGCACCAGCTTTAATAAGCTTTGTACGGTTTTGGTAATATTGTTTCACGCTTTATCCCGCACATAGCAGGGTAACCAGAGGGAAACCTAGTGTTAAGACACTCCGTTTCCCATTTTCTCCCTTTCAAAGTATTATATACTCCTCGAGTGGGAATCGAACCTACAAGCCGTCATATATATAATCTACTACTACTAATATTATGAATATAATCTTTAAATGTCCACAATTTTTAAAGGAAATCGATTTATAGATAGCACTCCCTCATAGTAGAGTATTATATTTTAGCTTTTCGTTAACTGCTTTCAAACTTATTTTTATGAAAAAAAAAATACTCAAAGGCGGGAGAGTGTGCAGGGACAGGGTCTCTGACTACCCCGCTAGTGACTACCCCGCTAGGGACTACCCCGATAGAGCGTGAAGATGTGTGCGTGTGTGTGTTTGTCGGTTTGTTAAGACCGTTTTCACCAAATCAAGTCTTGTAGATTTTTAATAATGTGTATAGTCTCTTGGAAGTCTCTTTTGGAAGATAATATAAGTGAAATTAGATTTGACAACTACTTTAAACTTTTAAATTTTAAATAAAAAAAAATATCAGTCAGGTCTAACTCGAGAGAAACCATAACCAAGATAAAGATATATATATATATATATATATATATATATATATATATATATATATATATATATATATATATATATATATATATATATATATATATATATATATATATATATATATATATATATATATATATATATATATATATATATATATATATATATATATATATATATATATATATATATATATATATATATATATATATATATATATATATATATATATATATATATATATATATATATATATATATATATATATATATATATATATATATATATATATATATATATTTTTATATATATAGATATATTTGTGTGTGTGTTTGTGTCTGACGACACACGACCGCAATTTGCACGCATGCGCATGTGCATTTTATATGAAGTTAACTAGATAATAAGCTTGGTTATTGTTTCTCTCGAGATATACCTGACTGACTAGACTTCAACACCACTTAATTATCAGTACTAGTACATATATTAATAAATTATTTAATAAATGTAGTCACGCAACGGTTTTCGGGTTCTAGACTCACTAAGAAAAATGGCAATTCAAATCGCGATTTCCCTAGCTATGGAGGAAAATGAGAATTGAGAATTTTACCACTAGGTTCACTCTCCTGCTATATGTAGGATAAAGTGTGAAGTAAGATACATACATATCTATACGACACGTTTCTCAATATGCATTGAGTTAGTCAATTGAGAGAGCGCGCGAATTGGTTGGATGGTGTCATGTAATAATAGCAACAAATATATTCTGAAGAACGTTTTTTAGCTTCACGCTTTATCCCGCACATAGCACGTTAGCCAGAGGGAACCACAGGAACCTTGTGAGTTAACAAGGCGAAGAAAATGGAGAAGAAAAAAATCATCTTCTGCTCTTCACCACGACGGTCTTCTAGAACCTTATTTTGTATTTTATATATACATTTAATATTATAAATTACTTAAACTTATAAATTACTTAAACGTTTCGCTTCACGCTGTAAGCGTATATAGCGTTTTTATATCCATATAGTATGTCTCATATGGTGTTCTTTTATTTAAATTTTAAAATGCTATCTTTTGAATGGCAGTACTTAATAGGGCAAGGCAAGGCAAGGCAAGGTAAGGCAAGGCAAGGCAAGGCAAGGCAAGGCAAGGCAAGGCAAGGCAAGGCAAGGCAAGGCAAGGCAAGGCAAGGCAAGGCAAGGCAAGGCAAGGCAAGGCAAGGCAAGGCAAGGCAAGGCAGGGCAGGGCAAGGCAGGGCAAGGCAGGGCAGGGCAGGGCAGGGCAGGGCAGGGCAGGGCAGGGCAGGGCAGGGCAGGGCAGGGCAGGGCAGGGCAGGGCAGGGCAGGGCAGGGCAGGGCAGGGCAGGGCAGGGCAGGGCAGGGCAGGGCAGGGCAGGGCAGGGCAGGGCAGGGCAGGGCAGGGCAGGGCAGGGCAGGGCAGGGCAGGGCAGGGCAGGGCAGGGCAGGGCAGGGCAGGGCAGGGCAGGGCAGGGCAGGGCAGGGCAGGGCAGGGCAGGGCAGGGCAGGGCAGGGCAGGGCAGGGCAGGGCAGGGCAGGGCAGGGCAGGGCAGGGCAGGGCAGGGCAGGGCAGGGCAGGGCAGGGCAGGGCAAGGCAAGGCAAGGCAAGGCAAGGCAAGGCAAGGCAAGGCAAGGCAAGGCAAGGCAAGGCAAGGCAAGGCAAGGCAAGGCAAGGCAAGGCAAGGTAAGGCAAGGCAAGGCAAGGCAAGGCAAGAAATTTTTGGAATGTTAAAAAAATAACTTTCTTGGTCACTTCTCGCATAATAGGACATCCTCACGTATGTAGGTACAGGGATAATTCAATGTAATTCATTGTGCATCCGACCGCACGTGAACGGATACCACGTTGAAATGAGTAAGTGGTTCTTTTGAAATTTTGTTTTTCTTTTTTAATTAAAAATTATTAATTTTTAATTTGTCTTCACGCTCTATCACGTATATAATAGAAAAAAAATTAATAACCCATATGTCAAGATACTGCGTTATCTATTTTCTAATCAATTTCGATACGTGACGTAGTGACGGAGTTTAACGCAGCAATTTTCTTTTAGATTAATATTTAATGTGAAAATATATTTTTTAAATTGACGTATTATTTATTTTTGTTATTTTTATTAAATTCACACTCTTTGGTTAATTCTTACATGTATTATTTAAGTTTTTCCATACAAAATTGTAGGTAGAAAAAAGTTATTTTTAAATCTCTTCGGTTTCCATTTATATAGCAGAGAAAAAGTAGAATAAGGAATATCTTGACACTACATTCTCTTTACCTACACTATTAAGCGGAATAAAGCTTGCAATTAAAAATGAGTTTCATTTATATATAGGTATATCTTTTGCAGTGAAATTCCTTCTTTTCACGATGTTGGTGGCAGTGGCAACTGCGTACCCTCTCAAAGAAGATGAAGACATAACGTCAATAGATGAGCTAAAGAAGAGAGAAATAGATGATTTGAAGAAAGTCCTTGATGACGTTTCTTATGTAACCAAATTCAAGAACATGATGGCCGATTACGTCAAATCCCAATACAATGAGCTAACTATTCACGATATGGAGAAAATTCAAGAGTTTTTAGAAGATTTCTGTCACAAATTCGCCAAAGATCTAAAAGATATTATAGAAAACGCTGATAATGTCCAAGTAATTGATAAGATTGATGATGGACTACCAGATTCAACGTTTGAGGATGTTAAAAATTGTATCAAAAATGAATTGCCTAATATAAAAGAAGAAACAGCTGATCAAGTCACTTCTGCTCTGAGACGAAATATTTATATAACGAGGCAGAAAATAGATCAAGTTATAAGAGAATCCCAAAAAGCTGCAATTGATAATTCATAATTGTAACCATGAATTGTGTTTTGGAAATTAAATGTAGCTTTGTTGTTTTATGAAAATAAAACCCAGTTGTATTTAGCTCTTTATCAATGTAAATTATATTTAATTATAAAAAAGTTTAAAAATTTTTGAGTATTGTGTAATATAACAGTATACATGTTAGTAATATCTCTTACTAGCTTAGAAGCTGTTAATTTTGTCCTTCGCCTCATAGTTTATTCGGGGTAGCTGGCAGGGTAGGTTAAGAAACACTGTGCCTAGATAATATCTACCGCTTTCCGCCTAAATTCTAGACATGACGTGATGAATGGCTTGACAAAGTGAGAAAATTAAACAATAATATTTCGCTAATAGGAATTAAAACACAACCATCACATTTACATTCAGAATCCGTTCATATTTGAAGCCGTCCAATAATATTGTGCTGAGAAGTAGAGGGAGGTGCTCAAATAAAATTATGACGTATAGCACCATATAGCTTCTTGCTATATATAATTCGTATTTTTTTCTTTGTAAATACTAAAATATACATGATATAGGGGAAATGGGAGGGGGCTGTACCTCACGATGTACCACAAAGGGGGAGGGAGGTATCAAATGCCAAAAAAGGATCATCCGAATAATGGATGGCCCCTTTTATATCAAAACATCTGAATATAAATCCATTCATGTCTCATCCATTCGCTTCACTTGGTGAAGAAATAACTTGTAAAATGATATGCTACCATTCTGCGGTGAGAAATAAATTGGATTTGAAATGACGTCGCTCGTTTACTTCATTTAACAGTGTATTGTGAGAACGCGAGGATTGTATTTCAATTTTATGAGCATCCAGACTTGAATTAAACATTTTAACTAATGTTAAGCCCACAGTTTCGTTCTATATTACGCCTATTTTATTATTATGTGTTTTTCTATTATTATTTTTCGTGATTATTTTTATTTTTCTATTTTGTTTCTTCTTTTTCTTTTATTCTTCTTAATAACTGTTTGTTAGTGAACAGTGCCAAATAAGTCTGTAGCTTCACGCTTTATCCCGCATATTGCAGGGTAGACAGAGGGAACTGCAGGAACCATTTCAACCTAGTGTTAAGACACTCCGTTGCTTAGTTCCTGCTTTCTCCGTCCCCACTTTCCGCCTTATTTGAGGCTTTGCGTGTTGAGCTTTGCCTATTTGCCAGAGCGAAGAAAATGGAAATAAAAAATCCATCTTCCCCGATTGGGAATCAAACTCTCAAACCGTCGCGTATACAGGCAGACGCTTACGCCTCTACGCCACGACGGTTCTCTGCTGCCAAATAAGTGCTTTGTATAATACAGCATAAACAATCATATTTATTGATAACGTTTACTTAGAAGTGTAATATTCATTTCAGCTTGGTATCTAAAAGCCATGTTTAGAATTTTTATTTTAACAGACGGATAAGCAGGAGAACCAAAGTGAAATAAAGTTTTTTTTTTGCATGGAGCATTAAAATAACGAGTACTAAGTAAGATAAGGAACCCTAAAAGAAATGCGGCAAGCGTACATACAAATATTTGCCAAGTAGTAAAACAGTATCCAAGGCAGGCAAAATTAAAGAAATCCTATTTTTACTCAAATTATTTTAGAAACTTTTTCCCTTCTACTTCTCTTGTGGGTGCCAAGTCCCTTCTTTACGTTATGGGCATACAAATATTCGCCATTTCGCTTTATGAGATGCTTAACACATCACTTCGTTTCAGGTAAGGCTTTCCGCGTTTCCAATTTACATATTAGCCCTTAAATTTAATCTTCTGTCGACGGCTTGCTTGCTTTAGTTACTTTAATATTTAAGCAAGTATGTGAAGCTATGATTATTTGCTAAATATTTTATAGAAGTAAAAGTGAAATGAGTGAAACAATATTGTTTGATATAAGAAGTTTGATATGTTTTTCGGTAGATATGATGAGTTATTTACACTTTTTCCTCTGTGGTAAGACAAGCAGGGAGTTTGATAAGGCATTGAGTTTAGCCGATCAATTCACAATCGCTAGAATTAAGACGATAAATGGTAGAGCAAATAATTTGGCATTAAGTTTCTGGTCTCGAAATAACGCAAGGAGATGAAAAAAAATATGTGAAGAGCCACAAAGAAAACTCTCTTTCAAAATGCAAATATTTATTAACTAATAAAGTGTATTAAATTCATGATAGTTGTATCGTATCGAAGCTTTTTAGTAAAATTGAAATTGGTTACGAAGAACAGCAGGCATATCGTTGAAGCTGCTGAAGCAAACGCAGATGCGGCTCTTTCCTGAAGGAAATCCTGGTCGTGGGATAATACCTGTAAGAAATAATTTCAGTTATAGATAGATGGCTATATATATAAAAAATGGACTGTTCATTAAATGATTTATATCTAAAGTCAATAGTGTCGTAAAGTGTCGTATATGCTTCAAAAGACCGTCGTGGCACAGAGGCGTAAGCGTATGCCTGTAAACGCGACGGTTTGTGGGTTCGATCCCACTCGGAGAAGATGGATTTTTCTATTTTCATTTTCTTCCCTCTATAAAATTGAGCAATGCGCGGCGTTGAGTTCCGCCACTTAACTCGCAATGCCTCAAAAAATGCGGAAAGCGGGGACGGAGAAAACAGGGACTAAGCAACGGAGTGTCTTAACACTAGGTTTATATGGTTCCTGCAGTTTCCTCTGCCTACCCTGCAATATGCGGCATAAAACGAGAAGCTAAAAAAAAAGATATATTCTTCGCTTCACGTCTTTAGATAACAATGTCCTAGAACTAATAAATTAATTAAACTACTTTATTTAGTCCAGAAACATTCCGGACCCAAATATATTATTATTTACATTATTAATATAATATAAAATTATATTATTAACGATATATAGTTAATATAAATTTATATGTCTATTATTAATTAACTTTATTCTCAACAACAGAAGGCACATCAGCAGAACAGAAACTTAATAAGTATAAATGTTTAGTAAGGGGTAATTTAAATTTCTTACCATGTCCAGGTCTAGGAGTACCAACGCTTGTCGATGGATTACATGGTGATTGTGGTTGTTGCGGGCTGCTTTGTTGTGGTTGTTGTGGCTGTTGAGGGCTACCAGGTTGGTTGCCTTGTTGTGGTTGTTGTGGCTGTTGTGGTTGTTGTGGTTGTTGTGGCTGTTGTGGTTGTTGTGGTTGTTGAGGGCTATCTGGTTGGTTTCCTTGTTGTGGTTGTTGTGGCTGTTGAGGCTGTTGTGGCTGTTGTGGTTGTTGTGGCTGTTGTGGCTGTTGTGGTTGTTGTGGGTTTGTGTGGTTTTTTTTGGTACCTGGTTGGTTGCCTTGTTGTGGCTGTTGTGGCTGTTGAGCTGTTGTGCTACCTGGTTTGTTGCCTTGTTGTGGCTGTTGTGGCTGTTGTTGTTGTTGTGCTTGTTGTGTTGGTTGTGGCTGTTTTGTTGTTGGCTGTTGTGCTGTTGTGGTTGTTTGTGGCTGTTTGTGGGTGGCTGTTGTGGGCTACTGCTGGTTGTTTGCCTTGTTTGTGGCTGTTTGTGGCGGTTGTGTTGTTGTGGCTGTTTAGGCTGTTGTGGGCTGCCTGGTTTGCTGCCTTGTTGTGGTGTTGTGGTGTTGTTTGTGGTTTTGTTTGAGGCTTTTTGTTGGCTTCCTGGTTGGTTGCCTTGTGGTGGTTTGTTGCGGGCTTACTACCTGTTGGTTTCCTTGTTGTGGTTGTTGCGTTTGTTGTGGCTGTTGAGGCTGTTGAGGCTGTTGTGGTTGTTGTGCTGTGAGGGCTACCAGTTGGTTGCCTTGTTGTGGGTTTGTGTGAGGCTACCAGGTTGGTTGCCTTGTTTGTGGTTGTTGAGGGCTGCCTATGAATTGCCTGTTCGTGGCTGCTGTGGCTTTGTGGTTGTTTGGCTGTTGAGGCTGTTGTGGTTTGTTTGTGGTTGTTGTGGCTGTTGTTGCTACTTTTGGTTGCCTTTTTGTGGCCTTGTTTTGTGGTTGTTTGGTTGTTGGGTGGGTTGTGGTGCGCTAGTTGTGGTTTGTTTTTGAGGGTACCTGGTTTGTTTCCTTTTTGTTGGTGGTGTGGCTGTTGAGGTACCAGTTGTTTCCTTGTTGTGTTATGTTGGGGTTGTTTTGTGGCTGTTGAGCTGTTGGGTTGTTGTGGCTGTTGAGGGCTACCAGATTTGGTTGCCTTGTTGTTTGTTGTTTGTGGCTGTTTGTGGTTGTTGTGGTTTGTTGTGGCTGCTGTGTTGTTGAGGTGGTGAGGGCTACCTGGTTGGTTTCTTGTTTGTGGTTGTTGTGGCGGTTGAGGCGTGTTGGGGCTGGTTGTGGTTGTTGTGGTTGTGTGGCTGTGTGTGGCTCCTGGTTGTTGCCCTTGTTGTGGCTCTTGTGGCTTGGCTGTGGCTTGTTGGGTTGTTGTGTCTGTTGAGGCGTTGTGGTTTTGTGGTTGTTGTGGCTGTTGTTGGTCTACCTGGTTGGTTGCCTTGTTTTGGCTGTTGTGGTTGTTTGTGTTGTTGTGGTTGTTTGTTGTTGTTGTGCGGTTTGTGGTTGTTGAGGTCCTGTTTGGTTTCTTGTGGGGTTGTTGTGGCTGTTGGAGGCTACCAGTGTGGTTTCTTGTTGTTTTTTGGTGTGCTGTTGAGGCTGTTTGTGGTTGTTGTTGCTGTAGAGGGCACCATATTGGTTGCCTTGTTGTGGTTGTTGTGGCGTTGGTGTGGTTTGTGTTGTTGTGGCGCTGGTTTTTTTTGTGGGTGTTGAGGGCTATCTGGTTGGGTTTCCTTTTGTGGCTTGTTGTGTCTGTTGGAGTGCTGTTTTTGGGCGGCTGTGGTTGTTGGCTTTTTGGTTTTTGTGGTGTTGAGGCTGTTGTGTGTTTTGCCTGGTTGGTTGCCTTGTTGTGGTTGTTGTGGCTGTTGTGGTTGTTGTGGTTGTTGTGGTTGTTGTGTGCTGTTGGCTGTGGAGGCTGTTTTGCTGATGTGGCTGTTGTGTTAGTTGTGGTTGTTGAGGGCTACCTGGTTAGATTGCCTTGTTGTGGTGTTGTGGTTGTTGTGGCGTTGAGGGCTACCAGGTTGCGTTGCCTTGTTTGTGTTGTTGAGGCTCCTGATGGATTGCCTTGTTGTTGGCTGTTGTTGTTGTTGTCGGTTGTTTGGCGTGTTGAGAGGCTGTTGTTGGTTGTTGTGGTTTTTGAGGGCTACCAGTTTGGTTGCCTTGTGTAGGGTTTGATGCTATACCATTTGGTTTTCCTTGTTGTGGTTTTTTTGAGCGGGCTCCTGATGGATTGCCTTGTTGAGGCTGTTTGTGGTTGTTGGGTTGTTGTGTGCTGTTGAGGCTGTTTGTGGTTGTGTGGGTGTTGTGGTTGTTGTGGTTGTTGTGGCTGTTGATGGCTACCAGGTTGTTGCCTTGTTGTGGTTGTTGATGCTGCTGATGATTGCCTTGGTTTAGGCTGTTGTGGTTGTGGGCGGTTGTTGTGCTGTTGAGGCTGTTGTGTTGTTTTGGCTGTTGTGGTGCTGTGGCTGTGGTGGGTTGTTTTGGCTGTTGAGGTCTTTACCAGGTTGGTTGCCATTGTTGTGGTTGTTTGAGGGCTGCCTGATGGATTGGCCGTGTTGTTGCTGTGTGGTTTTGCGGTTGTTGTGGCTGTTGAGGCGTTGTGGCTGTTGTGGGTTTTTGGGGCTGCCGTGAGGGATTGCCTTGTTGTGGCTGTTGTGGTTGGTTGTGGTGTTGTGGCTGTTTGAGGGCTACATGGGTTGGTTGGCCTTGTTGTGTGTTTTGCTGTTGTGTTTGTTGTGGTTGTTGTTGGCTTGTTGTGGTTGCTTTGTGGTTGGGTGCTGTTGGTTTGGTTGTGGTTGTTGAGGGCTACCTGGTTGATTTCCCTTGTTGTAGGTTTGTTTGGTTGTTGTGGCTGTTGGAGGCTGTTGTGGTTGTTGTGGCTGTTAAGGGGCTACCAGGTTGGTTACCCTTTATTGGGGTTGTTCAGGGCTTGCCTGAAGGTATGCTTGTTGTGGCTGTTGTTGTGTTTGCTGTTGTTGTGGCTGTTGAGCTGTTGTGGTGTTGTGGTTGTTGTGGTTGGTTGTGTTTTTTGAGGGTCTACCAGGTTGTTTTCCTTTTGTGGTTGTTTGTGTTTTGTGGCTGTTGAGGCTGTTGTGTGTTTGTTGTGGCTGTTTGAGGGCTACCAGGTTGGTTACCTTTTGTGGTTGTTCAGGCTGCCTGATGGCTGTGCCCTTGTTGTGCTGTTGTTTGTTGCGGTTGGTTGTTGCTGTTAGGATGTTGTGGTTGTTGTGGTTTGTTGGGTTGTTGTGGCTGTTTGAGGCTACCAGTTGGTTGACTTGTTGTGGTTGTTGAGGCTGCCTGATGGATTGCCGTTGTTGAGGCTGTTGGTTGTTTGCGGTTTTGGTGCTGTTGAGCTGTTGTGGTTGTTGGGTGTTGTGCCTGTTGAGGCGCCCAGTTTGGTTTTCCTTGTTGTGGTTGTTTGGGTTTTGTGTCTGTTGAGAGCTACCAGGAATTTTTTCCTCCTTGTTTGGCTTTTGTGCTGTTGGAGCGTTTGGGTTTGTTGTGGCTGTTAAGGGCTACCAGGTTGGCGCCTTGTTTGTGGTTGTTGTGGCGTATTCGTGGTTGTTGTGGTTGTTGTGGTTGTTTGTGGTTGTTGTGGCTGTTGAGGCTGCTGTGGTTGTTGTGGTTTTTGAGGGCTACTGGTTGGGTTTCCTTTTTGTGTTTTTTTGGCTGTTGTGGTTTTTTTGTGGATGTTGTGGATGTTGCGGCTTGTGTGGATGTTGTGGCTGTTGAGGGCTACCAGGTTGGTTGCCTTGTTGTGGTTGTTGTGGCTGTTGTGGCTGTTGTGGCTGTTGAGGATGTTGTGGCTTGTGTGGATGTTGTGGATGTTGCGGCTTGTGTGGATGTTGTGGTTTTTGTGGTTGTTGCGGCTGTTGATTGCTGCCTGGTTGAGGCTGTTGTGGTTGCTGAGGTTGTTGAGGACTACTTGGTTGATTACCCTGTGGATTTTGTGGTTTTTGCGGCTGTTGTGGCTGTTGAGGATGTTGCGGCTTGTGTGGATGTTGTGGATGTTGCGGCTTGTGTGGATGTTGTGGCTGTTGAGGGCTACCAGGTTGGTTGCCTTGTTGTGGTTGTTGTGGCTGTTGTGGCTGTTGAGGATGTTGTGGCTTGTGTGGATGTTGTGGATGTTGCGGCTTGTGTGGATGTTGTGGTTTTTGTGGTTGTTGCGGCTGTTGATTGCTGCCTGGTTGAGGCTGTTGTGGTTGCTGAGGTTGTTGAGGACTACTTGGTTGATTACCCTGTGGATTTTGTGGTTTTTGCGGCTGTTGAGGCTGTTGAGGCTGTTGTGGCTGTTGTGGCTGTTGAGGATGTTGTGGCTTGTGTGGATGTTGTGGATGTTGCGGCTTGTGTGGATGTTGTGGTTGGTTGCCAGGTTGGTTGCCTTGTTGTTGTGGACTGCCTGATGGGTTGCCTTGTTGTGGCTGTTGAGGGCTACCAGGTTGATTGCCTTGTTGAGGTTGTTGTGGCTGTTGAGGCTGTTGTGGTTGTTGTGGCTGTTGGGGGCTACCAGGTTGGTTTCCCTGTTGTGGCTGTTGATTCTGTTGTGGCTGTTGTGGTTGTTGTGGCTGTTGAGGCTGTTGTGGTTGTTGTGGCTGTTGAGGGCTACCAGGTTGGCTGCCTTGTTGTGGTTGTTGTGGTTGTTGTGGCTGTTGTGGTTGTTGTGGTTGGTGTGGCTGTTGTGGCTGTTGTGGCTGTTGAGGATGTTGTGGCTTGTGTGGATGTTGTGGATGTTGCGGCTTGTGTGGATGTTGTGGTTGGTTGCCAGGTTGGTTGCCTTGTTGTTGTGGACTGCCTGATGGGTTGCCTTGTTGTGGCTGTTGAGGGCTACCAGGTTGGCTGCCTTGTTGTGGTTGTTGAGGACTGCCTGATGGATTGCCTTGTTGTGGCTGTTGTGGTTGTTGTGGTTGTTGAGGCTGTTGTGGCTGTTGTGGTTGTTGTGGTTGCTGTGGCTGTTGAGGGCTACCAGGTTGGTTTCCTTGTTGTGGTTGTTGTGGCTGTTGAGGGCTACCAGGTTGGTTGCCTTGTTGTGGTTGTTGAGGGCTACCAGGTTGGCTGCCTTGTTGTGGCTGTTGTGGTTGTTGTGGTTGTTGCGGTTGTTGTGGTTGTTGTGGCTGTTGAGGGCTGCCTGGTTGGTTGCCTTGTTGTGGCTGTTGTTGGTTGCCTGATGAGTTGCCTTGTTGTGGTTGTTGGGGCTGTTGAGGCTGTTGTGGTTGTTGTGGCTGTTGTGGGCTACCAGATTGGTTGCCTTGTTGTGGTTGTTGAGGGCTACCAGGTTGGCTGCCTTGTTGTGGCTGTTGTGGTTGTTGTGGCTGTTGAGGCTGCTGTGGTTGCTGTGGCTGTTGAGGGCTACCAGGTTGGTTGCTTTGTTGTGGCTGTTGTTGAGGCTGTTGAGGCTGTTGTGGTTGTTGTGGCTGTTGTGGTTGTTGTGGTTGTTTTGGCTGTTGTGGCTGTTGTGGCTGTTGAGGATGTTGTGGCTTGTGTGGATGTTGTGGATATTGCGGCTTGTGTGGATGTTGTGGATGTTGCGGCTTGTGTGGATGTTGTGGTTGGTTGCCAGGTTGGTTGCCTTGTTGTTGTGAACTGCCTGATGGGTTGCCTTGTTGTGGCTGTTGAGGGCTACCAGGTTGGCTGCCTTGTTGTGGTTGTTGAGGGCTGCCTGATGGATTGCCTTGTTGTGGCTGTTGTGGTTGTTGTGGTTGTTGAGGCTGTTGTGGCTGTTGTGGTTGTTGTGGTTGCTGTGGCTGTTGAGGGCTACCAGGTTGGTTTCCTTGTTGTGGTTGTTGTGGCTGTTGAGGGCTACCAGGTTGGTTGCCTTGTTGTGGTTGTTGAGGGCTACCAGGTTGGCTGCCTTGTTGTGGCTGTTGTGGTTGTTGTGGTTGTTGCGGTTGTTGTGGTTGTTGTGGCTGTTGAGGGCTGCCTGGTTGGTTGCCTTGTTGTGGCTGTTGTTGGTTGCCTGATGAGTTGCCTTGTTGTGGTTGTTGGGGCTGTTGAGGCTGTTGTGGTTGTTGTGGCTGTTGTGGGCTACCAGATTGGTTGCCTTGTTGTGGTTGTTGAGGGCTACCAGGTTGGCTGCCTTGTTGTGGCTGTTGTGGTTGTTGTGGTTGTTGCGGTTGTTGTGGTTGTTGTGGCTGTTGAGGGCTGCTTGGTTGGCTGCCTTGTTGTGGCTGTTGTTGGCTGCCTGATGAGTTGCCTTGTTGTGGTTGTTGGGGCTGTTGAGGCTGTTGTGGTTGTTGTGGCTGTTGTGGGCTACCAGATTGGTTGCCTTGTTGTGGTTGTTGAGGGCTACCAGGTTGGCTGCCTTGTTGTGGCTGTTGTGGTTGTTGTGGCTGTTGAGGCTGCTGTGGTTGTTGTGGCTGTTGAGGGCTGCCAGATTGGTTGCTTTGTTGTGGCTGTTGTTGAGGCTGTTGAGGCTGTTGTGGTTGTTGTGGCTGTTGTGAGCTACCAAATTGGTTGCCTTGTTGTGGCTGTTGAGGCTGTTGTGGTTGTTGTGGCTGTTGTGGCTGTTGAGGCTGTTGTGGTTGTTGTGGCTGTTGAGGGCTACCAGGTTGGTTACCTTGTTGTGGTTGTTGAGGGCTACCAGGTTGGCTGCCTTGTTGTGGTTGTTGAGGGCTACCTGATGGATTGCCTTGTTGTGGCTGTTGTGGCTGTTGTGGCTGTTGTGGCTGTTGAGGCTGTTGTGGTTGTTGTGGCTGTTGAGGGCTACCAGGTTGGTTGCCTTGTTGTGGTTGTTGAGGGCTACCAGGTTGGCTGCCTTGTTGTGGCTGTTGTGGTTGTTGTGGCTGTTGTGGTTGTTGTGGTTGTTGTGGTTGTTGTGGCTGTTGAGGGCTACCAGGTTGGTTTCCTTGTTGTGGTTGTTGTGGCTTTTGAGGGCTACCAGGTTGGTTGCCTTGTTGTGTTTGTTGAGGGCTGCCTGATGGATTGCCTTGTGGTTGTTGTGGTTGTTGTGGCTGTTGTGGTTGTTGTGGTTGTTGTGGTTGTTGTGGTTGTTGGGGCTGTTGAGGGCTGCCTGGTTGGTTGCCTTGTTGTGGCTGTTGTGGTTGTTGTGGCTGTTGAGGCTGCTGTGGTTGTTGTGGCTGTTGAGGGTTGCCTTGTTGTGGCTGTTGTTGAGGCTGTTGAGGCTGTTGTGGTTGTTGTGGCTGTTGTGAGCTACCAGGTTGGTTGCCTTGTTGTGGCTGTTGAGGCTGTTGTGGTTGTTGTGGCTGTTGAGGGCTACCAGGTTGGTTGCCTTGTTGTGGTTGTTGAGGGCTACCAGGTTGGCTGCCTTGTTGTGGTTGTTGAGGGCTGCCTGATGGATTGCCTTGTTGTGGTTGTTGTGGCTGTTGTGGCTGTTGTGGCTGTTGAGGCTGTTGTGGTTGTTGTGGCTGTTGAGAGCTACCAGGTTGGCTGCCTTGTTGTGGTTGTTGTGGTTGTTGTGGCTGTTGTGGCTGTTGTGGCTGTTGTGGTTGTTGTGGTTGTTGTGGCTGTTGTGGGCTACCTGGTTGGTTGCCTTGTTGTGGCTGTTGTGGTTGTTGTGGTTGTTGTGGCTGTTGAGGGCTGCCAGGTTGGTTTCCTTGTTGTGGTTGTTGTGGCTGTTGAGGGTTACCAGGTTGGTTGCCTTGTTGTGGTTGTTGAGGGCTGCCTGATGGATTGCCTTGTTGTGGTTGTTGCGGTTGTTGTGGCTGTTGTGGTTGTTGTGGTTGTTGTGGTTGTTGTGGCTGTTGTGGCTGTTGAGGGCTGCCTGGTTGGTTGCCTTGTTGTGGCTGGTGTTGGCTGCCTGATGGGTTGCCTTGTTGTGGTTGTTGCGGCTGTTGAGGCTGTTGTGGTTGTTGTGGCTGTTGTGGGCTACCAGGTTGGTTGCCTTGTTGTGGTTGTTGAGGGCTACCGGGTTGGCTGCCTTGTTGTGGTTGTTGAGGGCTGCCTGATGGATTGCCTTGTTGTGGCTGTTGTGGTTGTTGTGGCTGTTGAGGCTGCTGTGGTTGTTGTGGCTGTTGAGGGCTACCAGGTTGGTTGCCTTGTTGTGGCTGTTGTTGAGGCTGTTGAGGCTGTTGTGGTTGTTGTGGCTGTTGTGAGCTACCAGGTTGGTTGCCTTGTTGTGGTTGTTGAGGGCTACCGGGTTGGCTGCCTTGTTGTGGTTGTTGAGGGCTGCTTGATGGATTGCCTTGTTGTGGCTGTTGTGGTTGTTGTGGCTGTTGAGGCTGTTGTGGTTGTTGTGGCTGTTGAGGGCTACCAGGTTGGTTGCCTTGTTGTGGTTGTTGAGGGCTGCCTGATGGATTGCCTTGTTGTGGCTGTTGAGGGCTACCAGGTTGGCTGCCTTGTTGTGGTCGTTGAGGGCTGCCTGATGGATTGCCTTGTTGTGGCTGTTGTTGTTGTTGTGGCTGTTGAGGGCTACCAGGTTGGTTGCCTTGTTGTGGTTGTTGAGAGCTGCCTGATGGATTGCTTTGTTGTGGCTGTTGTGGTTGTTGTTGTTGTTGTGGCTGTTGAGGGCTACCAGGTTGGTTGCCTTGTTGTGGTTGTTGAGGGCTGCTTGGTTGGTTGTCTTGCTGTGGTTGCTGTGGTTGTTGTGGCTGTTGAGGAAGTTGCGGGCCACTTGGATTATTGCCGTGTTGTGGACGTTGTGGTTTTTGTGGATGTTGTGGATGGTGTGATTTTGGTAAGCCGCCTTGTTTGCCATCTTGTTCCCAGATATACGAAGAGCTTTCTTCGTTGCTACTCATTTTATTGCTAGAGCTTTCGGAGCCCCAATATCTGGAGGAGCCATTGGGTTCGTTTGGATTGTCTTGTTGTGACGGTGGTACTCCTGTAATATCATTTTTATTTTGTGTTACATTTTTATGTTAATATTACACTAAATGAAACTCAGTGCTACTGACATAAAATCAAATAAGTTACAATTTCGTTTGTATTAGTATATATATAGCAACGTTCAAATAACATTTTTTTCATTACCTGATGGAGACACGTTTTGTGGGCCTCCCAGAGGTTTATTTATTGGAAAGAGTGGATTAATTTGCAGACCTGCAAAATATATTATATTGGTATGAGCATTAATTACGTTAAAAAAAAATATTATTATACTGCATGTTACTAAAATAATTTATAATTATAAGATATATTTAGTAAGTACCAGCATAAGCACCGACTCCACCATTTTGAGTCCAGCTTCCAGCTATAGGAGCTCCAGGGAGTTGTTTGCCTTTTGGCAGTCTCCAGAGCGGTTGTTGTGGATATTTAGGTGCTTGTGGAAGAAGATATCCAGGATAGTTGACACTTGGTGGGACGTACGATGGCTGGGCGTAGGGGATAATTGGCTCTGGGTAAATTGGAGCAGGGACGTATGCTGGTTGAGGATAGTAGTGTGGGTAAAATGGTGCCCGAGCAATAGTTTTAAGTGGTGCAACTAATGCTGGTAGCGGTGCCGGTAACAAAGGAGAGCGACCTTGATTTTGATAGCCTGTAATAATTTTTTTTGTGTTTGAATATTGAAGTTAACATTTTGTTCCAAAAGCTTAATATATGCTGTATTTATATGTAATATTTTAACTGTAAATTTATCATTTACTTTTTGTGTATCTATTGTTTATTTGATGCTGTGAAGTTTGTCGAATTCTTTTCCTTTTAACATTTTTTTTCTAATTAATCATATTATAGAATAAAATAAAAATACAAGATTTACCAGAATTGTAGTTGTAGCCACTATTTTCGCTAGCTGATTGTGCTCTAGAATTGGACGCGGATCTATAGAAAGATTTGCCATTTGCGTTGCTTATTTCACTGTCGTATTCATTGCTGTTAGCGGCCGATGATTCCGCCTGGTTGTTATAACCAGCAAAGTTACTGTACTCTCCCAGGCCTTGGCTATTTTCTAGAGAATAAAAGATTTTTTGTATTATATTAGTAAAATATACATCAATCGAAAATAAAAACCAAACATTGAAATTAAACCAAAAATTGATCAGTTTAAATTACAAAATAATAAATATTTTTTTTACAGCGTAACAACGATGGTTCCAGATTCCATCCTCACTTAAATTTATAAAATTTAGAACTGAATTCTGATCAGTAAAAAGGAATGGAATTATAATTTCTTCAAACTGTTTCTGACTCAACATGACGGTTGCAAAGTTCCACCATTCTAGGTCTGATGTCTTAAAAGGCAAAAGCTTGGAAATATTAGCATTAAGTAATGGTTTTTTTGACATAAAACAATAGATGAGCAATAGAAGAGAAATAAACTACCAGAATTATATCCATAGCTGTTGGTAGAACTCGCTGCGTTTGACTGTGAGTTCTGAGACGAACCAGCAAAGTTACTGTACTCTCCCAGGCCTTGGCTATTTTCTAGAAACAAAAAAAATTGTTATTATATTAGTCAAATATATATCAACAGAAAATAAAAACCAAAAATTGAAATTAAACCAAAATTGATCAGCTTAAATAATAAAATGAAAAATATTAGTTTTACAGTTTAACAATGTCTAATTGTGAAAGCGATGGTTCCAAATTTCATTCTCACTTAGGTTTATAAAATTTAAAACTGAATTCTGATCAGTAAAAAGGAATGGAATTATAATTTCTTCAAACTGTTTCTGACTGACGGTTGCGAAGTTCCACTATTCTAGACCTGATGTCTTGAAAGGCAAAATAGTTGGAAATACTAACATTAAGTTATAGCTTTTTTGTCATAAAACAATAGATGAGCAATAAAGAGAAATAAACTACCAGAATTATATCCATAGCTGTTGGAAGAGCTCGCAGCGTTTGACTGTGAGTTCTGAGATGATCTGTAGTACGCATTGCTGTTTTCGTTATTCACTTCACTGTTGAATTCGTTGCTGCTTGAAGCTTCAGCATTGTTGCTAGAACCTTCCCAATAACCTTGGCCGCTGGAGTAAGCAAGACCAGGTTGCTCTTCGTTTTCTGTAAAGAAAAATAGGATTTTGTTAATATACTAAAGAAAATGCTCATATTTTACGGGCTGGGTTGGATTTAGTCATCGTCTACATCAGAGCACAACGTAAGTAGCTTAGCCTGAATAACTTATATGATTTAAATAATTATGACATAATAATTTAAGTAATCAGGTTAGCTACTTATCGCCATACACTCTAACTTACCAATCGGCACCAATTTCAGTGTTATGATTGGTTTACCAAACTTGTCCCGCTCCGATTGCGTGTAGAACTTGTATTGGTTATCATCATCTGCAAGGTTTTGCCGTTTTTAATTGTCTTGGCTCACTCACTATGCTATTCTATTCATTTGACGATTGTAAATGCCTAAGGTTTATTCTTAAATTCGCTATCATCATAAATTCATAGATGTTTTATTTTACTTTTTCTCCAGCCCCAATATTTTGTCTTATTTAAGTCCCAGTTTTAAATTAAATTTGGGTTTGAAACGATCAATGTTTTTAATCAACATTATTGAAAGTGAGCGAGAGAATGAGATTTTTAAGGGCTAAATTTTGTACTGAAAGAAATATCCTGTAACGATAAGTCGATTACGGTTGTTCTAAACATATTGTAGAGTAGTGTATGGGTTTTTTCTTATTGTAAAGACTTATATGGGATAAGGATCTACTGATATTAGAGTTAAAAGAATTTGTAATACTTTTGGCATCCTTTTGTTTATATCATACGAAACTGGTGTGCAGTACCTATTTTATTTATTTATATACGTATTTGTGAAAGTAAAATAATATCATGTCAGCACAATTTACTAGGATTTATATTATATTTATACTTTATCTAGGAAACTACTAGAGACCAGGGGTATAATCTTATAAATTAATAAAAAATCAATGGTATGGATAATATAAAATATCAATTTCCAGAATTGCGATACGTTACAAGTTGTCCCGTGTATTCTTCTTAAATTTTTATATATTTAAGCAAAATTTTAAAGCTTTTGAGTTTCTTTTTAAAATCTCATTTATAAGATTGAATCCAAATATATGTAACATAATTTGATGCTGTAGGAATTTTGGTTATTTGGCCACAATTCATAAGTGGACTATTAGAAATAAAGATATATTATATACTCAATTAGATTCTCACCTGGAAGGCCGAATTTCAAATATTGTCCTTCGTCTGAAAGAAATGTGACACATCATGAAATATACAGCGTTTTAACAGAATATCTTTTAATGTGTAAATTATTTATACATAAAACATATGTCCCAAAATTATTGAATATTATCATTTCATAGCTTTAATAAGAGTCCAGATTAATAAAATAAAGCTGAACAGTTCCTTTTATTGAACGCAATTATCTCAGGAGTGGTTTCTAATAAATAAGTATTTTAGTGTTGAAAAGTTGTAATAGTAGGCTATTTCAAATGTTTGCGATATTTGTGTTTAAAATACTTACTTTGAGGAGCGGCTTTTGCGCTCATAGCCTGAAATATAAAAAAACATACAATTAATTCACCTTTTTAATAAATAATTTGGTTCCCAAAATAAAATGTAGGTTCCCGGCTGTAAATAACTAAATAAACACTTAGCTTCGTTTATTTTTGTAAATAATCATAAAATAAAATAAACGAAGACTGACTGATTTTACAAAAATGACATTTAAAGTATATATTTACAGTATATTTAAATATTATATGAAGGTTCCCAGATATAAATGGGAATGGCATATTCGAATAAAAATGTTCTAGAGAACTTTTTTTGGAAATAAAATGATTGAAAATCGAGGCTGAGTGAGGCCTCCTTTTTCGAGGCATTTATGAAGTCTATCTTTAGGTTGATAAGACGGTAAGAGAGACAATCTCTCTCTTTCTCGCAGTTCATTCCATTGTCTCATGTTCCTGAGGAAAGCGAAGATATGAACCAGTAGATTAAGGATTAACGATTACATGATACAGATTCCATTTTCTAACATTTTATCTGTATGTTTGTATATTACGCTAATCTTCAGAACTGGTTGGAATTAAATTATTTTAAATAACTATTGAAGACTGGTAAATTGGTAACTGGATGTGGAAAGAACTGCTGCAAAGTAATGTTACAAATTAAGTTATACCTACTGCAAAAAAAATAGTAGTTTCTAGTTAAATCTGATGTATATTCCCTTAGTGTTCAAAAATTGAACATTTACAAAATCTTATGAAAATATCTGCTCATATATAAAAAGTCAAGAAATATTAATAGATGAAACAAATATGAATTTACGTTTGTATACAATAATCGAGGTTTGTCAGAAGAACAGCGTTTGATTGTAAACGTGTAAACGGGTTCTATATCTTTTTTTTAGTTTTGTTTTAGTTCCGTCCCCGCTTTCCTCCTTTTTCGAGGCATTGCGTGTTGAGTGACGGAACTCAACTCGCTTTGCCTAGTTTTCCAGAGCGAAAAAACTGGAAATAGAAAAATCCATCTTCACCGAATAGGAATCGAACCCACAAATCGTCTCGTTTACATATAGACGCTTACGCCTTTGCGCCACGACGGCACTCCTGTGGGTTGATTGAATGTGTTTCTTTTTTATTTTAAATACTTTTTTAACATTCTATATCTAGAAGATATATTCAATATATAGGCACTCCATATAAGTGCTCAGTACCCAGTAATTTCAGTTTCCAGTTTCTACCCAAACCTACAAATACTCTTGTTTTATTGAATCTTTAACTAAATCAATCCCTGGATACGGATACGGATATGTATGCGGATGTCAGATAATCCGTTATGTAGGAGTTAAGGTAGATAATATTATTTTCATTTACTGGCTCTGGTAACAATGGAGCACGTGGCGTTAAATGCGACAACGTATCTTGAAAATTAAGTAACGCGTGGGGGACGGAGTGCTTTAACACTATTCTTTGCAACATTAGATATGTAACGTAAGGTTTTTTGTAATGTATTAACGTAGAAGTAAGCAGAATATAGCGTCTGTCTGTAAAAGTGACGGCTTGTGGGTTCGATGCCTGATTTTCCGATTTCTCGTTTTGACACAAGGTAAACCGCGGCGTTGAATTCCGTCACTCGTCACGCAATGTGTCGAAAGGCGGAAAATTGAGAACGGAGTGACACAATACTAGGTTCCTTGAGTTAGCGGTTTTCTTATCTCCTCTATGCCTCTTTGCCTCTTTTTGAGGATATATCATGATGCTATGAGATAAAGTTGGAACAATAATAAAAGCTATTTGTCCAAATAAAAAAAAAACACAAATATTAAAAACAACTTACGCTTAAAACGCAGAATAAAAGCACGTAGGCCGGATTCATTTTGCAGGTCTTCGGAGAATATCCTTAAAAGACCAGTGAATCTTGACTGTGCCTGATGAGGACATGGATCCACCTTATATACTGTTGCGAATGTTCCCGCAAACAATATTAACATTATAAAGCAAATAAAGTTAATAGGTAATAAATTATCGATTAACAACAGCTGTACAAATTTTCACCATTTATTCGAATTCAAAAGAAAATATACGTAAACATTGGTATACTTACATATAGAGCCTTCATAACTATACTATAGATTACATCGAGTTTGACTTATGTTTTTCGAGGGATGAAGAGATTCTTGATAAACGTAAACGTCTGCCTGTAAACGCGACGGTTTGAGGGTTCGTTTCCCACTCGGGGGAGATGGATTTCTTTGGAAACTAGGCAAAGCGCGGCGTTGAGTTCCACCGCTCATCACGCAATGCCTCGAAAAAAGGTGGAAAGTGGGGACGGAGAAAGCAGGAACTAAGCAACGGAGTGTCTTAACACTAGGTTCAGATGGTTCCTGCAGTTCCCTCTGCCTACCCTGCAATTTGCGGGATAAAGCGTATGAGTTATCGTGACGATTTTTTTAACACGAGGAAATGCAGTATACGCAGATGTGTCGCTATTGTGGGACATACCGGTATCAGATGCTACCCACAAAATCCTAATTGAAACCTCCACAAACTAACTCTTCATATATGGAGACGCACGATAGCTCATGCATGCTGCTATAACGATAGTGGAGTTGAGTGAGAAAGTCTTTTATTATAATGACTTTTATCATAGGTTCAATCCCACTTGAGGTAGATTTTGGGATATTTTAATATACTTACTGTATAATAAATATCACTCTTACAGTCAGTGTTTCTGTGTGATACGTGACAAGGGGTTCCAAAAAATTATTTCACAATTTTTTTTCTAATTTCATGAAACTTATTAAACAAATAAATTAATGAAGTTGCAGCACGGAACATCTATAATAACATCTTACTTGGCAGTAACTCCTAGTTTTTGCCTTCAGAAGGTGAATAAATCATGGCACAAGGTGTGTTATGAATGACAAGATTCGACAAAGATACTTAAAGAAAACATATAAAAATTTGAACGCAGCGGGACTCGAACCCGCGGCCTCTTGCGAACCGTGCAAATATATTTTCTATCCACACTTTAAAAAATAACAAAATTATTCTACAAAGATATTTAGATTTTTCAACCGAACAGTAAATTAAAGTCAAGACGCAATGCCTCGAAGGCAAGAAGGCAGGGAACCAACCAGCCATTAGCACTAGGTTCTCAAGGCTCCTTCGCTTTCCTCTGCCTACCCTCTCATGAGCGGGATAAATAGTGAAGTAAATAAAGCAGGGACGGAGTAAGCAGGGACTTGTAGTTCCCTCTGCATACCCTGCCATTTGCGGGATAAAGCGTGAAGCTAAAAAAAAAATAATCCAAGAATAATGTAATGATATTTTTATGACTTTTAAAGTGCTTAATCCACACTGAGGTTAAAAAAATAATGAAATCTTGCGGTTTGCACGAGGGCGCGGGTTCGAATCCCGGTGCGCTTAAATTTTTATGTTTCCTTAATATAATGATAGTTGTGAGTGGAATTAAATGCTGTTGATGCTCTTCTGGGCAGTTTATAATTATATAAATAAATTGTAAATAATATTTCAAAAAAGTAATTAGTGAAGTTCTCCCTGGTTTTTCTCAGTAGAATCTGTCTTCTTGCCGGTAGTAGTTACTTGTATGACTAACACAACTGACACTACTGACATTTGTAAATTGTCGGTTCAACAGTGCTTGTCGTTGTGGCGCAGAGGCACAACGTCTGCCTGTAACGCGACGGTTACTGGGTTCGATCCCCAGTCGGAGGAGATGGATTTTTCTATATCCATTTTCTTCGCTCTGGCAAACTAGGCAAAGCGCGGCGTTGAGTTCCGCCACTCAACACGCAATGCCTCGAAAACGGCGGAAAGCGGGAACGAAAACGGCGAAAACGGAGTGTCTTAACACTAGGTTCCCAGGTCCCAGGTCTCTGTCTACCCTGCCTTATGCGGGACAAAGCGTGAAGCTAAAAAAAAAACAGTGCTTGTAATGGCCTGATTGAATAAATATTTTTTTTAATTTTTGATTGGACATTATCAGATATTAATTTAATATGAATGTTTTGTAATTATATTCTTTTTTAAGTGTACCTATGAAATTAATAAATATTTAAATGAGAATTCAATTTTTTATGCAACATTTGATCTGGGTGGAAGTTATACGTTCTCTCTATTTCCATAATTTTGCTCACTTAAATCCAGTTGTAGTGGAAATTCCAGTAAAAAAGAAGATTTTATATTATTCCACAATTTTCTCTATCTTCTGGTTAAAGTCTTAAAAAAAATAGTTCAAGAGTTCAGGGGTTAAAAAGCAAGATAGACAAACAAAATATTTAAAAAATGTTTTCTAAGCTTTAATAACGTGCACCCAAAAACCTACAGTTTTTTTTTAGCTTCACGCTTTACCCGCACATGGCAGGGTAGGCAGAGGGAACCGCAGGAACTATACGAACCTAGTGTTAAGACACTCCGCTTAGTCCCTGCTTTTTCCGTCTCCACTTTCCGTCGTTTTCTAGGCATTGCGTGTTGAGTGGTGGAACTCAACGCCGCGCTTTGCCTAGTTTGCCAGAGCGAAGAAAATGGAAATAGAAAAATCCATCTTCACCGAGTGAGAATCGAACCCACAAACCGTCGCGTTTACAGGCAGACACTTCAATTTTATTTATATGTATATATATAATATATAATAAATAATAAATTGGCGTCATGAACATTTCAGTAGAACAATACAAAAGTAAACAACGTATGTATAGACAGCTATTGTCGTAGATTATTAATTATTTTACTTATTTGTTTTTACGTAATTAAGTCATGCGTCACAAGGGACAGGATAGCTTCTCTTTCCTTATCCCGCTTACAGCAGGATAGATTTGATGGATTGTATTGTAAGGATGCTCTGTATCCTACCAGAGATGTAGTTAGAGTCGAATTTGAAGCAGGGCAGCATCGGTTACAGGTAGGGCGGAAGTAAAAAAAATATTATAATTGATCTGCCCTCGAAGCACGGGCCCCTAAATCGATCACCTAAAGTGATATAGGTACATTCAATAACTCTGCGTAGACAAATAATATATTTTATCTTAGTTTTGGTGTTTTTAAGGTAGGGCATTGCCCCACAATGTCCCCCCTTAGCTACGGCCCTGTATCCTACTTTGCAGTAGAAACTCGATTATCAGGACTAATTGTTGTATGGCATCCGGATAATCGAGAGTACATGTGAATAAAATCGGGTAATCGGGTTTGAGAATATATATGTAAGTACATAATGTTTATCCGTTTATTAAAAACAACTAGTACATATTAATCTATTTATAGCTTGTTGAATAATTGCTTTTTTGGACAAATATATAGCTTATATTAGTATATTTATATATAGCTGGGACTATATGCAACGGAGTGTCTTAACACTAGGTTCATATGGTTCCTGCAGTTCCCTCTGCCTACCCTGCCATTGCGGGATAAAGCGTGAAGCTATATCGCTCATTTAATTGGCCTGGTTTAGTTAATAATAGAAGTACTTAGACCGGATAATGGCGTTTTCTTTATTTTTAATTTTAGAGGCTTATATGACTGCTTGTTGAATTAAGATTAAAGGTTTATAGAATATATGTTTATATTCGTTTTTTCTTTTTTTTTTTAGCTTCACGCTTTATTCCGCACACGGCAGGGTAGGCAGAGGGAACTGCAGGAACCATACGATATGCTTACTCCTTCCCCACTTTCCGCCGTTTTCGAGGCATTGTGTGTTGAGTGGCGGAACTCAACGCCGCGCTTTGCCTTAGATGGCAGAGGGAAGAAAATGGAAATAGAAAAATCCATCTTCCCCGACTGGGATCGAACCCAGTAACCGTCACGTTACAGGCAGACGTTGCGCCTCTGCGCCACGACGTTCGGTTTATATTAGTGTTAGTAGTTTACTTTTCAGTAACTGAACCTCCAATAGGAAACTGATGGAATTCTATTCTATTTTAAATAGTAAATTCAATATTTTTTTTATTAATTACATACAGCAGCGAAGACAAAGAGATTTTAGTGTTGAATCACTCCGTTCCCCGTTCTTCTCTTAAATTATGGTTCTTTCAATGTTAAATGGCGCTTTGTATGATGGTTGTTACAACTGCTCTTAGCAATGAATAGATTTTTTTATCGGAAATCCAGGACGGAGAAAACAGTGACTAAGCAACGGAGTGTCTTAACACTAGGTTCCAATAGTTCCTGCAGTTCCCTCTGCCTACCCTGCCATGTGCGGGATAAAGCATGAATAGATGCGGCAAATAAAATGAACTTTATGATATTACGTGGGTGTATTTCTCCATTTCTCCACTCAAGGGGTTAAAAAAGTTTATCAGAAATATTGTTCGGTTTTTTTTTAAATCTGTTAAACTTTAAATATTTTTATTCAGTGAAGACATAATCGCTTATTTTGAAACGTCAAATTACTTTAAAATTCAAAAGAAAGAACACACAACTTAGTTCGTTTTTTTTTTAATTTTTAGCGTCAAAAAAGTTTTTAATAGTGTTGTATGCTTTACTGCTCAATTTGTTTTTTTTATAACTTCACGCTTTACCCCACACAAAGCTTCCTGGAACGGCAGGAAAGGAAAGAAAAATCATTTAGGAAAATATAAAATTGGGAATCGAACCCACGACAGTCAAATGTACAGTCAGATGCCGTGCATCTGTGCAGTTATTGTACGTACAGTCAAAAATATGGTACAAAAATAAATAAAAACGTTGTGTTAACTCCCCAGACGTCAGACGCCAGCTGTACAATCTTCTTATCGATATTATTAAAAAATAATTTATATAATACGTAATGTAAATATTATAATTGTTACCTCAAACCTTCTTTAGGCTCTATTTCTCTATTTAATTAATTTTTTTTTTTGAGTAGATGAGTCTAGGGCGGAAAGTTTGGGCGTCTCTCGTTCGTACCTCGTGGAAATATATTTTTTATGAAGGAACCTACTGTTAAAACCAACTGTTTTCCACTTTCCATTTAGACATTGTGATTTTAGTGGCGGGGTTTAACGCCGCGCTTTGACTTGTCATTAGAGTGAGGTTAAACAAAATAACTCGTTTTCTGAAGCGGATATCCAATATTATTTCTTGAACGTCAAAAACATATACCACCGGTTCACTAAAATTAATATCTCAGACCTGAAAAGAACCGGAAAACAAGAAAAGAAAAAGGAAAGCAGTTGGATTTTCTATTTTGACATTGTTCATAATTTATTCTTATATAAACAAGAGTGGGACTCTTGTTCCTATAAAGCGCTGATCTATCTCTATCTCCTCTTCCTACAACGCAAGGGGCCCGGCATCCACTATGGAATGCTAATTCTTCCATAATCCATGGAATGCCAAGAAGTTTCTTCTCTTCTTTTGCATTTCTATTGTGGTTTTAGAAAAGTAAAGAACTCTCCTTTACTCTCCATTCCCTTACACGCGACTGACTGACTTTGCGTTGTCAGTCACTGCCTGTATGTAATAAAAAAAATATTTTTTCAATCTTATATCTGGAGGGTAATTCTTACTTGTATCTGGAGTTTCCTCAGCGTTAGCACCTGAGGTAAATAAAATATATAAATAAGTATATGTTGAAATTATATACATATATAATAAAGCAATATTGAGGACCGTTGTGGCGCAGAGGCGTAAGCATCTGCCTGTAAACGCCACGGTTTGAGGGTTCGATTCCCACACGGAGAAGATGGATTTTGCTATTTCCATTTTCTTCGCTCTGGAAACGAGGCAAAGAGCGGCGTCGAGTTCCGCCAAGGCGGAAAGCGGGGACGGATAAAGCAGGGACTAAGCAACGGAGTGTTTCAACACTAGGTTCCACGGTTCCTGTTTTTTCCTCTGCCTACCCTGCCTTGTGCAGGATGAAGCGTGAATTTTAAAAAAATAAGAAAAAAAAAATTAAGTTGCTTATAAATGATTCACTACAACTGAACAAATACTCAAGTATTGTTTAAACTTAAATAAATTCAATGCTTGAGTAAACGTTAGACCATTTTAAACCTCCTTTTTTATGTATTATTTATTTCTAACGACTTTTCTCTCTTTTTTTGGCTACAGCCTACATTTTCTATGTCTATCATAGATATCAGTATAAAAGAAGTTGAGAGTGCAATAAGAAGCTTGAAATGTGGTAAGTCAGCGGGAGCGGATGGAGTTACTGCCGAGATGATCAAATATGGTGGACCTCGCATCTTGGACTTGTTCTGGTTTCTGTGCAATTTATGCTGGAAATCGGGGGAGGTCCCAGATGATTGGCAAGGTGCAGTCATCGTGCCTTTGTATAAAGGCAAAGGTTCACAGATAGACTGTGCAAGCTATAGGGCAATCAGTTTGATTAGCTTAGGTGGTAAAGTATATGCAAAAATTTTAGCGAGAAGAATGCAAGACAGATCCGAAAGGCTACTGTGGGAGGCCCAAGGAGGTTTTAGACCTGGAAGAGGATGCATGGATCAGATCTTTTCCATCCGTATGATCACAGAGAAGTTTTTAGCTGTAAACCAAAAGGTTTTCTGTGCTTTTGTGGACTTGGAGAAGGCGTTCGACAGGGTTGTGAGAAAGAAGTTGTGGGAGATACTACCCCGGTACAATGTGAACGGACCCTTGCTGCAGGCTGTAAAATCTCTTTATAGAGATCACTCAGCCTGTGTGCGAGTAGGAGCCGACATGTCGCCTCGGTTTGGCATCCAATCTGGTGTCAAACAGGGTTGTGCCATGTCGGCTTGGTTGTTCAATTTGTATTTGGATAGCTGTCTCCAAGGACTGAAAGAAAGTGACATGGGTGTAAAAGTGGGTGATTTGAAGGTTAATTGCTTATTGTACGCAGATGATGCAGTGCTTATTGCATCATCAGAAAGCGAGTTGCAGGCATTGGTCACCATTCTGAAAGACGGGTGTGAAACTAATGGTCTAAACCTGAATGCAAGTAAGACAAAGGTTCTGGTATTTGAAAGAGACGAGGAAAGGACAGAATGCAAGATTTTCGTGAATGGAAAATTATTGGAACAAGTGAACGAAGTAGTATACTTGGGAAGTATGTTAAGTAGAGATGGTAGATACGAAATGGATGTGGAAAGACGTGTTGCTGCCGGTAACAGAACGAACGGTGCCTTAGCTGCGTTGTTGAGACGGCAGAACGTCAGCGTCGCTGCACGTTTGGCCGTACACAATGCAGTTTTTGTTCCGACGCTGTTATATGGCAGTGAAACGTGGGTATTACAGAAGAAGAATGAAAGAAAGATGAATGCTGTGGAGATGCGATCTCTTCGAAGGATATGCGGAGTCAGCTTAGCTGACCGAATCCGCAACGAAGAGGTACACAGGATGGTAGGTACCAGCGAGGATGTCACAGTAAGAATGAAGAAGAACGTGCTCAGATGGTTTGGGCACGTCGAAAGAATGAGTGACGAAAGAATGGTAAAAAAGATATATGATGGAAAAGTGAGTGGTAAGAGAGGTAAGGGGAGACCTCGGTTGACTTTCGAAAACACAGTATCTAAGATACTGGAGGAAGGTCACGTAAAAAGCATGAGGACTCCCCGGAGAGCATGCATGAAGAGGTTAATGACAGTGGACGAGGCGAAAGAGGTATGCAGGGACCGCAGCGTTTGGCGCTCCGTTCTCTCTGACTACCCCGCTAGGGATAGAGCGTGAAGCTATGTATGTATGTATGTATGTATCATAGATATAGTGTCCTGGTAAGGAGACATTGTGCAGCGTTGAGTTACGCCACTCAATACGTTATGTTCCCGAAATTCTATCCTCTTTCTGCTGATACTTTTATCGTTGATATAATACGAAAATGAAAAATCTAGAAGATTTCTTAAACTCGAACTCTTAAAAACGAACAGAGGATCTAGTGTTAACATTTTCCGTTCTGCGTTTCTACTGCCTTCTTTCAAGGCATTAGACAGTGAACCTAGTGTTAAGACACTCCGTTGTTTAGTCCCTGCTTTCTCCGTTCCCCCTTTCCGCCGTTTTCGAGGCATTGTGTGTTTAGTGGCAAAACTCAACGCCGCGCTTGCCCAGTTCCCAGAGCGAAGATGATGGATAACTTTATAAAATCCGTTCTCCCTTAGTGGCAATTGAATCCATATACCGTCGCGTTTACAGTTAGACGCTGCCTCTGTGCCACAATGGTCCATTTAATAATTAATTATCATATCTATAATGACACAAGTGTTTCTATAATTACGTATAGTTCTTTACACAATGTCAGACACTGTGTGCGCGCGTGAACTAAACAAATAATGGTTTTAGTATATAAATACGAATATAAATGCGCATGTCTAATTTCAACGCGGGACTCGAACTGGTACCCTGTTGAGTGTATACGGCTTATTCAGAGCACTGAACGAATTATTATAAAGAAACCTGTAAAATATTTACTAGAAATCGGTAAATAGGTAAAATTGGCAAATGGTTGACAGGATTTAGTCTAATTTTCTGCGTAATTTTTAAGGCATTTCGTGCTTGTCTTGTGATCAGAGTGGGAATCGAAGCTACAATATTTGTATTTACAGTCAATATCCCGCACGTAGCAGAGTAGGCAAAGGGTTCCTATTGTTAGATTCTCCGTTCTCCGCTTTCGGCTCCGTTCCCCTTTCGACATATTGCGTGTTGAGTGACGAAGCTCAACGCTGTTCTTTCTCTTGTCAATAGAGTAAAAAAATAAAATTATTTCTTCTCTTCTGATGGGAATCGAACCCACAATCGTCGTGTTGATAGTTAAGTGGGGCAACGATTTGGTGCGACTAATTAGCAAAGCCAAAATATGTTTAAAAATATAAGATGGGGACAGAGAAAGCAGGAACTAAGCAACGGAGTGTCTTAACATTAGGTTCATATAGTTCCTGCAGTTCCCTCTGCCTACCCTGCCATGTGCGGGATTAAGCGTGAAGCTATAAAGAAAAAGAAATATGCGTTGGATATCTCCAGTGTAAGGAAAAAAAACCTCCTCAAAGTACGCGCTGTTTCAAGTAATATGTCAACGATAAACGCGTCTATGTGTATTCCTCCACATTATTATGGGCTAGGTTCAGTATCTATAGATATCTTTACTCTTTTTATATTTACGAGAATAATTTCATAAAAATTTTTGGATTTTTTCTGGGTTTCTGTAGTAAAAGCGCACACGTTATCTCAGAGTTTCTGCGGCCATTAGTTTCAGCCCATTTCTAGGATAATTGCTAAATGGATTACAAAAATGTTTTAAAATGTGTGTGAATGTGGCTTAAGAAAACTTTAGTTCTTAGATTTTAGAATGGCAAAATAAAAATTGAGTTATACTATAACACATAATACTATGAAAGTAGCTAAAGTAAAAACGATCTTAACTTCTGAATCTACTGAGCTAAGTCTAGCCTAAGACAACAATCGGTCACGACTTCCATGTGAACATACTTTCTTAATTAAAATATTATAATTCTAATAAAATCAGGCGTAATTTAGCACTGGGCATACGGGTACCCGGATCCTCGAGCCACTACTGGTGTACTTCTTTCCAACCCATGACAGTGGTGTCCTTATGGTTTCCTTCCTTTACTAATCGTTATTCCTCGTATTCCTCGTATTTTTAGTTGGCTTTTCCCTTAAAAATAGGTTTTGGAGGCCAGATGGCAATCGCTCACCGATAAGTTTAAGTTAAATCGGTGTTATGCATAGATTGGTAGAACATTTCCAGAAAGAAAGAGAGTGGAGAAACACGTCTAGAGTAGATTAACGGTGGTAGTTGCACATTGGTGGTGGTGCATTTAATTGCATAACTACTACTGCATAGTAAAAGCTTAGCTAGATATTAATTCCTTTCTTAGTTGGGAAATATCCCTATATATATGACTAATAAGTCCTTAATAGGACTAATAAGTCCTTTTCTTTTGCGTGGTAACGCCTGATTCTATTAGGCATAACATTTTAATTAGGAAATCATATAGAATTCATCATTGATTCATCATCACCGATTGTTGTCTTAGACTAGATTTAGCTCAGTAGTTTCAGAAGTAAAAAAGCGCGGCGTTGAGTTCCGCCACTCAACACACAATGCCTCAAAGAGGCGGAAAATGGTGACGGAGAAAGCAGGGACTAAGCAACGGAGTGTCTTAATACCCCGAAAGATGAAAAGCGGGGAACGGAGTGTCTTAGCACTTGGTTTGCTCGGCTTGCCCTACTGTGAACGGGACACTGACACGACTATTGCAGCTTCGATTCCCACTCCGGTCACAAGACAAAGATGAAACGAATTAAAAATGACGCAAAAATCGGACTAAATTTCCACCAGTCTACCATTTGCCAAATTTAGCGATTTACCGATTTGTTAATAACTTTTTACAGGTTTCTTTGTGATCATTCGTTCAAGTTCTACTCTTAACAGGGTACCAGTTCGAGTCCCGTGTTAAAATTAAACATGCACATTTATATAAATATTATATATTAAAACCATTATTTGTTTAGTTCACGCGCGCACACCGTGTCTGAAGAAGTATAGTATCATTGTGTGAAGAAATATACGTAATTATAGAAACACTTGTGTCATTATAGTTTGATAATTAATTATTAAATGGACCGTCGTGGCGTATAGGCGCAGCGTCTGCCTGTAGACGCGACGGTTTGTGGGTTTGATTCCCATTTAGGGATAATATGAAGTTATTCCATTATTTTTGCTCTGACAACTAGGCAAAGCGCGGCGTTGAGTTCCGCCACTCAACGGCACTGTGTAACGCCTTGAAAGAAGGCGGAAAAAATGTAGAAAGGAACGTCTTGACACTGGGATCATCTGTACATCAAGAGATTTTCTACATTTTTGAATTACATATTATATCAACGATAAACTATTTTTTTTAGCTTCACGCTTTATCCTGCACAAGGCAGGATAAGCAGAGGGAACTGCAGGAACCGTGGGAACCTAGCGTTAAGACTAATCAGAAGGTTTCGAGGACATAGTGTATTAAGTGGCGTAACTCAACGCTGCACAATGTCTCCTTACCAGGACATTATATCTATGATAGACATAGAAAATATAGGCTGTTGTCAAAAAGGAGAGAAAAGTCATTAGAAATAAATGATACATAAAAAAGGAGGTTTAAAATGGTCGAACGTTTTCTCAAACATTGAATTTATTTAAGTTTAAACAATACTTGAGTATTTGTTCAGTTGTAATGAATCATTTATAAGGAGCTTGAAAATATTTCTTACATATTATTAATACTATACAGTATATAACAGGTTCGAGTCCCCGAGAAGTGTGAAAATGAAATTGGTTACAATTTTGTTTTTTTGCCTACTAGGTCTATTAATTGTGAGTGTTTTTTTTTTTATTTTTTTCTTTTACGGAAGCAGAAGGTATTTAGTGTTAAGACACTCCATCATTTGTTAATGACAAGTGACTTCTTTTGTTTTTTTTTTAATAGTACGTTCTTACAACATGTTATGATATCGTCTCGTTATCAATACAATTTATAGCCTATCATAGTCTTCTTTCATAAATGGACTATAAAATAAAAAATGTGACATTTTTTTTGTTGTGTATTTAGGATAATTAAATAAATAAGTGATTAGGTAGTGGCAACATAACAAGTGACAGTTGGAGGTATTTTTGAAAAGTACGGGAATCTGAAAATAAGAGGGCAGTTATAATATCACCGAGTAAGTGGGTATACAACATTTTTTTTTTACTTTTTAAAGCAGTTAATACAAAATACACTTCAAGGAAACATATAAAAAAGTTTGAACACACGGTTTTCAATAGGTGGGGGTTCAGATCCATCTGCATTAAAAAAATATTTATTTTCTTTAAATTTATAATAAAAAAAAAGTATATTTTGAGATTAGTGCATTTTTTCTATACAAATATTTTAAATATACTTCTTTTTAATATGTACTTATTTATATATTATTTATTTCAGGTATGTAATGCTGAGAAGATTTCAAATATAGGTAAGAATAAAAAATCTATAATTACATACTGACAGGAACTGACAATGTAATGTCAATCATTCCATAATAAATGATTTACCCAAAAATCCACAAAAAAGGGAAAAACCCGTGTTTTCGTGTTTTTCTCTTAGGTCAAGCAAAAGGAAGTAAGTGTTACAGCTCTTTATACTCTATAATAAAAGAGGACCGTCGTGGCGCAGAGGCGTAAGCGTCTGCCTATAAACGCGACGGTTTGAGGGTTCGATTCCCATGAGGGGAAGACGAATTTTTCTATATCCATTTTCTTCGCTCTGGAAACGATTGAGTTGCAATGCGTCGAAATATGCTTTCCGATATACGGAGAAAGCAGGAACTAAGCAACGGAGTGTTTTAACACTAGGTTCCACGTCCCTGCAGTTTCCTCTGCCTACCCTGCCATGTGCGGCCTGCGGGATAAGACGTGAAGCTGAAAAAAAAGGAAAAATAAGTTAAATAATTGTTTTTTTTTTTTATTTTCAGATTTACAATCTAAGTAGGTTGTCTATGGTTAGAGTGTTCTCTATTATTTTGACGATCTTAATTTTAACACTTACTACGTGTTTAGGTTAACACGCACGGTTCCCTATCTATCCTGTTACATGCGGGATACAACGTTAAGCTAAATTATCAATGTAGCGTTACTATTTGTAACTTTGTTATTAGCCAGTAACAAAATAAAAATATTTAAAAAGAAAAAAACATCATATAAACAAAAGCGATATTTGAACCTGTGCCTCTTGGAGCCTGTCTTGTAAAATTTAATATCAGTAATTAGAAAGCATAAGCCACTCAACACGCAATGCCTCGAAAATGGCGGAAAGCGGGGACGGAGAAAGCAGGGACTAAGCAACGGAGTGTCTTAACACTAGGTTCCCACGGTCCCTGTAGTTCCCTCTGCCTACCCTGCCTTGTGCGGGATAGCGTTGAAGCTAAAAAAAAAAAAAAGAAAAAAAAAATCAAAGCACTGGAACAGTTCGAAGAGGTGTAGGTTTGAATTTTGCTACGTACAAATTATTATGGTGTCTGTAAATATTATTCTGGTTATATTTCAAGTAATCAATATGAAGATCACAATGTTGATGGAAACAGTACGGAAAGTATCATACCATCAAACTTGTTGCCAAATGGTTTGTTTCATTATGTATTACATTTATATATCTATATATTTATCTATGTACCTACTAATTTCTTTGCCTACCAATTTGTTGTGTAAGTTTGGGTTCTTTGAGCAGTACTGGTACGGTTGATCTTCGGTTCATCCATGATTGTATATATACCTACATACATATATAAGTATCTAATTATATATAAGTATCTAATAAATATAGTATCTATAATTAATCAAGTCTATTCTAGTGAGGTTGATTTTGTTTCAGGTACATACTCGACTATGTTGAAATAAAAGTAGCAAATTATCTAGCTTTCATGTAAAGTGACGTCACTATTACATAATACTTGCTATAAAAAAAAATGGTTGCATGTAAAGTGGGTTTTACGGGCGAAAATTTTACGGCTTTTTCTCGGTAGAATATTTATTGATATGAATAATAATTATAGTATAAATTGCACAAATTTTAAGCTATAGAAAATATATTTTGTTTACTAAAACATTGTACATGTGTCAAGTGATACGCGCGGCGGACCGATCATAGTTCGGTGACAGTTGACACATCGTTACGTTACCTTTTTCATATGTGACTCCGAGCCGCAACCTAATTTAAGACGTTGTCACGTCAAAAATTACCATTACATAACATGTTTTAATTCCCCATCGCCGTAGCGACGCTGCGCTTGCGCCGGTTTTGTAAATATATCCGATATTTTCGTTTGTTGCGGGTATCTGTGATTGACTTTAACGAATGCCATATGTATTTTTTTTTATTATGTTGTATTTGTGCTTTTCAAATGTACGTTAATTATAGTGCCTAATGTGGAGAAAGAATTATATCTTAAAAAATGTGTCTGGTACAAAAGACGCATTAATTGTGTTACTGGATGAGTTATGGAACTGCTTTTGGTTAAATTCACGTTGTAATTATAAATCTTACTTAGTACTGTGCCAACAATTTGTTATTAAAAAACTAAATATAGGTGTTTTTAGCCTGCATAGTTATAATATATTCATGTTCTTATATTCTGACTGTGTCTGTAATATAATGATTGTAATTTTCTTTTATGTTGAATAAAGATATATTAATATGAATGCTGCATTTTACTCCTACAAACATTCATAAATAATATATTTTTTTCAATTTCCAATATTAATTTGCCAACCCTGTTTTTAATTTTTTTTTTTTTTTTTTTTTTTAGCTTCACGCTTTATCCCGCACATGGCAGGGTAGGCAGAGGGAACTGCAGGAACCATATGAACCTAGTGTTAAGACACTCCGTTACTTAGTCCCTGCTTACTCCGTCCCCACTTTCCGCCGTTTTCGAGGCATTGCGTGTTGAGTGGCGGAACTCAACGCCGCGCTTTGCCTTAGTTGCCAGAACGAAGAAAATGGAAATAGAAAAATCCATCTTCCCCGACTGGGGATCGAACCCAGAAACCGTCGCGTTAGCCGCGTTACAGGCAGACGTTGCGCCTCTGCGCCACGACGGTCCTCTTTAATTTTTATAATACTACTAATACTATTATACGAGTATATATAATAACTTAATATCATTTTTGTTGTTTTTACTTAGTAATAATTTAATTTTTTTTATATTGCAGGGTAGGCAGAGGGAACTGCAGGGACTATATGAGCCTAGTGTTAAGACACTCCGTTGCTTAGTTCCTGTTTTCTCCGTCCCTACTTTCTTCCCGTCCCACTTCCTCTTAATTCTGAATATATTAATATTAATAATATATACTAACTAAATTGCTTAACGATGAGAACGTGCCGCAGAGGCGTAGCGTCTGATTGTAAACGCGACGGTTTTTGTATTCGATTCCCACTTCGAGAATATAGATATTATCATTTCCATTTTCTTCCAACAACTGAGGAGTGTCTTAACACTAGGTTCCTACAGTTCCTGCGGTTCGTTCAGCCTACCCTGCTATGTGGGGGATAAAGCGAGATAATTTTGTCTTTTGCCAACACGGTTCACTTAAGTATTTTAAAATCTCATCTCCTTGGAAAATGAAACAAGAGTGTTATTAAATAATGTGAAGAAACCTAAAGAAACGCGAGAATACTAAAGATACGACTCAGTTTGTAAATATCATCAATAATCTTATGATTTTCTCATATTAATAGTTTGTTCCAGAGAAGTTAAAGGATTTAAAGGAATTAATACAGTTCCTCAGCATGGGGACCTCGTGTTAAGACACTCCGTTCTCCGCTTTCTGTCTTCTTTCAAGGTATTGTATAATGGTGGAATTCAACAGCCGCGCTTTTCCTAGTTACCAGAGCGAAGATAATAGAAATGAAATAATCTATTCGCTCCGAGTGGAAATCGAACACAAACCGTCCCATTTACAGGCAGACATTGCGCCTTTGCGCCACTACGGTCTATTTAATAATTAATTATCATATCTATAATGACACAAGTGTTTCTATAATTACGTATAGTTCTTTACACAATGTCAGACACTGTGTGCGCGCGTGAACTAAACAAATAATGGTTTTAGTATATAAAATGCGTATATAAATGTGCACTTTTTTACTTCAAAAAGGACTCGAACTGGTACCTTACTAAGAACATCGTACAATACTGCTCTTTGCATACTTCTTAATTCAACAGCTAAGTAAAAAGTTCTTAAGATAACCGCATCTTTGTATATTCCTTCACATTGTTATGGGCATATCTCAAATTAATTGTATAGATATATTTTTTTCTTTTTTTTATTTATGTCTTCACGCATTGTCCCGCACATGGCAGGGTAGGCAGAGGGAACTGCAGGAACCATATGAACCTAGTGAGTTAAGACACTCCGTTGCTTAGTTCCTGCTTCCCATTTTCCGCCTTTTTTGAGGCATTGCGTGTTGAGTGGCGGAACTCAACGCCGCCCTTTGCCTAGTTTCCAAAGCGAAGAAAATGGAAATAGAAAAATCCATCTTCTCCTTTTGGGAATCGAACCCTCAAATCGTCACGTTTACAGGCAGACGCTTACGCCTCTGCGCCACGACAACCCTCTGCAAAATAAAAATGTATACTGTCGGTAAAGAGGTATGCAGGGAACGCAGCGTTTGGCGCTCCGTTCTCTCTGACTACCCCGCTAGGGATAGAGCGTGAAGATATATATGTATCTACGCATGTAGGAAGTGACGTTATGCTAATATTACATATATTTATTGGGCTCTATAAATGATTTAAATCTGCTCCTAAGTAGACATGAGTCTAGTTTAGTGGTAGTGTTTTTGACGTTCAAAAAATGAATCATGTATTCTCATTTTGAATAAAATTATTTGAATTTGAAAATTGAATTTAGTCTAGTCCAGTCTATGTCTTTTATAGCTACATTCTCTACACTGCATACAGTAGGGTAAGTAGAGTGAACGTAATTTCCCCTTTCCAGCTTTCCATACACTGCGTGGCGGGGTGAGTTGTGGAGAGAGGTAGATTAAAATGACTCAGACAAATGTGTTTTCAGTCAAATGTTGAGACACTTTGCCACGATGTCCTAGTAAGAAGAAAAGAAACAACTTAGCGTTCCATGGTTACGAGACGACGACGACGTAGACTAGAGGACGAGATCACACAAAGTTCTGTACGCAACAAGCGAAGAAAGGAAAATCGGATTAACATTAACATGGAAATACTTGAAGTTAACGCGTCAACCAGACCTAGTAGTGTACTGTAAGTTACTGATATCTTAGAGGAAGAGACAGGCTTACAAGAGAATAGCTAAGAGCTTAAAGTTTGTAATTGGCAGCTCAGGTGTAGCAGGATAAAAAATTGTCCAAGAAGTTATCCATTGTTTATAATGTATCACTTCTTTATTATGATCTTAATTAAGAGAGATTTGTTATCTGCAATCTGTGTAATTAAGAGAGATATGTTATCTTTTCAGATTATTTCGATTTATTTAAACATTGAAATAAAATAAGGGAAAAGACTAATTAAAAAGTATCAATGGTAAAGCCTAAAAGCGATAAGCCCCTAAAGAGTTCACTCATGGTAGGTGTGGCATCAACTCTGAAAAGACCATTTAAAATAAAAAATAAAGTAAAAACAGGAAACAACCTTTTGCTCAATACATAAATAGTTTATTTATAACTTTAAATCAAAAGAACCAATATTGTTTAGAATTATCGTCAACACTCTGGTAGACGACAAATGGGTCTGTCCGGCGCACTTCATTCATCGCTTTGAAGAATATTTTATCATTATCGTTAAGTATTAATGATTCTTTGGAAGCACTGTCAATATTTTTTGTGCAATAATTAAATAATGTATTTTTAATATCATTATAGTTAACAAAGTGTAAAACATCTGGAATGTCCTTAAATATTTTATTTTTATCAGCTATATAACCAACGTTAACTTCAAATTCGATTGTTAATTCTTCACCATTTGAATCATTCAATCCAGCTTCATCACCATTTTAAATCATCAGATTCAAGGTCTTCGTTGCTATTTACATGCGATTTACCTAAATTTGCATCTTCTTCTTCTTCTTCTTCTTCAACTTTAGGGCTATTAGTACAATCGTCCAACGGAGATTTTGGCGACCGTATTCTTCTCACTTTCTTCAGGCGAATATCCATCTATAGTAATGTCTAGTAATCTCACATCAATGTCATCGTAATTGTCACTTATAGTGTTCATGTCTTTTGTTATTTGTTCAACAATGATGTCCAATTGTACTTGTACTTTTGGACTTAGTTTAAGACTGTTTTTGACATTTGTAATAGGTCTTGAGTCTGGAAATAAAATATTAATTTATGATTTTTTTTTATCTATTTTGTGTATCTCTCTTGTATATCTTCTTTGTTTATATAATATTCATCGTGGATAAATGGAATTGATGATAATTAAAACATATTACAATTCACTTGATAATGATACTACAATTCGATTGATTATTAAATAAAAATATTACTATTATTAACAAAGAAAGGCTTCATAGCACAACGGAATGGCGTCAAACTTTAAAATGATGACTGTGGGTTCGATTCCCATGAGGGCGATTATTTTCAATTTTTTATTTTCAATTTTTATTGTTTTAACTAGGAAAAGTGTGGAACGGAGTGTCTTAACACTAGGTTCCTTCTGGCTTTCTTGCTATCCGGGATATACATACGCAGCGTGAATCGCTAAATAACAATACTATATAAACTATGATAGAAAAAGAGAGAAATCATTGTGTCGAGACTCTACTTATTATTTTCTTCATACCTCGCTTAATATATTTTTATATATTGGTGCAGTTTTGACACATACTAAATCTTGGTTGTTGGTTTAAATTTCGAACAAGATACTATATATTTTATTCAAACATATTTTAGCTTGTTTGAGGATCGTCGTGGCGCATCGTCTGTCTGTAAACGCGACGGTTTGTGGATTCAATCCCCATTTGGGGAGGATGGATTGTCATTTCCGTTTTCTACGCTCTGACAAATATGCCAAGTTCCCTTACTGAAAGTGGAGAACGGAGTGACTTACTTCTAGGTGCCCACGGTGCCTGCGATTCACTCTTCGGTCACGAAAAAAAATTACAAAACATATAAATATATCGATATATAGATACCTTTTTGTACAGGAAAGCCCTCCACGATAAGAATCTGCAAATAATAATATATTAATAACATATGAAAGATAACTATAATAATATGAGGACCGTCATGGCGCAGAGGCGCAACGTCTGCCTGTAACGCGACGGTTTCTGGGTTCGATCCCCAGTCGGGGAAGATGGATTTTTCTATTTCCATTTTCTTTTTCTATTTCCACTTTCTCTGGCAAACTAGGCAAGGCGCGGCGTTGAGTTCCGCCACTCTACACGCAATGCCTCGGAAAAAGCGGAAAGTGGGGACGGAGAAAGCAGGGACTGAGCAACGGAGTGTCTTAGCACCAGGTTTCTACGGTCCCTGCAGTTCCCTCTGCCTAACCTGCCATGTGCGGTATGAAGCGTGAAGTTAAAAATAAAGAAAAGATAACTACATAGAAAGCATAGTGGATATTTTGATTAATATTGATTATGACCAATTGTCGATATATTACGTATATTTAAATAATTTCTTATACTTACTTCTACAATTTTTTTAATTATTAATTTTAATTTATTTACTTAAAATTTATAGAGATATTAAACAAATCGATTAAAAGCAAGTGTCAATAAAAAAAGTAAAAGAACCGCTTTGTCTCGTATATGTCGTTAACTATTCTTGAACCAGTTTCTTATTTGTATGTTTTTTGACGTAACTTAACGCCGTCTTACTTAACTTAAAAAAATACAGATACATATAGAACTTAGCAGGTTCGATTCTCACTCTAAAATTTTTTAACACTTAATGAAATTACTAATTAATGTAAATTTTAAGACACTTGTCAATATAACGTGAATTTTCGGAACTCAACACCGCGCTTTGAATTAGAGAGTGAGGCATCGAACCCACGACTTTCGCGCTTATAGATAAAGAAAATAAACAAAAGAACAACGTACACTGAACAGAAGTATGGGACATAATTCAAAAGTCCACATCGTATAATTGCGTTGTAACAACTGCTTGAAGCCGAAAATATTTTTTTGGCTATATTAACATATTTGATCTGTATTGACTTAGATTTTAACTAGCTAACTACTTACGAGCTTGGTTGTTATATTAAATAGTTTATTTTATTACTATAAATATATATACAGGATGTATCTGACAAGGCGGCCTTTATCAAAACTACTTATAGAGGAAAATATTTCAAGGCTATATACAAAAAAACAAATTCACAATTATCAATAGTTTAGGCACAGGATCATTTTTTCCATTTCACGATATTTATACATGCTGTGTAACGCGTGAGGTAGTCGTGAGTAAATACAAATGACGTATAGACCTCGTACTACAAAAATACTATTAAACGCTGTCAATCTGTCACCTTTCATTCGAAATTAATCAAATGAAAAAGATCTATATCTCTGTCCCGCTCTGACAGTCCAGTGTACGCTCGCGTCATACTTGACTAATGGCGTTTTATTTTGGACCAATAATTTAATTATTTATTTTGTTTGAATGGGGTAGATCTTTTGATTAAAGTTAGAGGTTAGTTATTAGTTAAAATTAGAGAAAGTTCAAATCATTTAACTTGTTTGATATTGTGTTAAATTTTACTTTACTGTTTTCGGTCTCTATGCATTAGATGTGATGTAATGTTGTAATATTAAGACTCTCCATTCTCCATTTTTTACAACGGTGGTGATGAAAAATGTCATTTTGGGTGTCGATTTTCTTATAGCCGATTTTCTTTTTTTTCTTATAGCTTTGAACTGAGTAGGGGAAAGAGAGGAAATATAAGGTAGGAGTAACCTACTATTAAGGCACTCTGATACCCAATTTCCATTTTTTTTAGGCAAAAAAATCACCACTACCTACCACTTTGTTCGTTGGATTTTCCGGAAATAGTCTCTAAGTCCTCTCCTACATTACCTCCAAAGATATTATGCCAATTCTC
>JAZFAU010000337.1:162500-180000 GCA_037178615.1 Dione vanillae
GATTTCCTAACCTTTTAAAACGTGTTCGCATCGAGTTGTTTAAGAAATAATGTTATATGAAATTTTTATACATATAATATTGAATATATAATTGTGTAGGGTGAATGTATAATGTGTAAAATATATAAATAAATATTGAATATAATTTTATATATTAAATATAAAATATAATAAGTACACATAATATGGTTACATATATTTATAATATTACGCCTATACGTTATTACCTATCCCGTTTTGAATTATAATTGAAGTTAGTTAAAATATTTTAATATAATTTCCTTAAAAAACTAACTTACTTTAAAATATTATCCCTACACTTTTATTGTTACCCTTTTTTTTATTTTTATTTAAATGAAGCTTAAGCCTTAATTGTAGTCATATTGTATATCATATTATTTTGTTGTATTGCGATATATGTAGATGCGACGCGTCCCTGAACTTGACCGTAACTGGTTTCTTATCTCGCCAGCTGTTGTGGATTCATTGTTTATTACGAGTTTATTATTTTTTTTATATTTTAGTTGAGTTATTTGTTTACTTGATTTCTGATTTCGCCCGTTGGTAGTGGGTTCATTGTTTATTACGAGTTTATTATTTTTTTAATATTTTAGTTGAGTGATTTGTTTACTTGATTTCTGATCTCGCCCGTTGGTAGTGGGTTCATTGTTTATTACGCGTTTATTAATTTTTAATATTTTAGTTCAGTTATTAGTTTATTTGATAATTTAAAATGGCTACTCATGATGAAACAGTAAAATGTTCCTTATTTACGGAAAACGCGGAATATAGAAAAAATATAGGTGTGATACGCTTTGTTTCCGATTGGATTACCGATACCTCGGAACTTCTTGGTACATCTGAAATACCTAGGTTATTAATTAGGTTCAAGGATTTAGATTCTCATTGTAATTCATTTGTAAACGCGTCCTCAGTGCTCCTGGGTGGGTTAGACCCGGCTATCGATTACCAAGAAATTAGTTATGTAAAAAAAGAAGTGCGTTTAGTAAATAAGAAAATAGACGACCTTCGGGTGCGTCAGTTAGAGTTGTGCCCACCTGCTCCCGTAGTTGATCCTGTCATGGCCAGTACACCCGTAAGAATGAGTAGTAGAAATATTACTGAGCGAACTCCTTATTATAGATTACCTGATTTACCTATCCCTAAGTTTGATGGACGTCCTGATTCCTGGATAAGTTTTATTGATCAGTTTGACAGTGTAGTAGATTCCCAACACCATTTAACCCGCACAATGAAATTACAGTACTTGGTTGGATCCTTAGCAGATGAACCTAAGCGGTTGTTGCTACATTTAAAAATTGAAGAAGGCAACTATGAAGTTGCTCGTGAGTTGCTGAAACAGCGATATCACAATACACGGGTTCTTGCTGATACCTACATAACCCAGATACTTACCCTGCCGGAGATTTCGAATAAATTTACAGGTTTGCGCGCGGCCTTTTTGAATCCCTTGTTAACTGCCTATCGCTGTTTAGAACGTTTAGAGTTACCCGTCTCCTCATGGTCTTATATGTTAGTACATATATGTTTGACTAAGCTTCCCTCTGATTTGAAATCCCGTTTTGAGCGTTGTTATGGCGGTGACGCTGATGAATTGCCTACCTTTAAAAATCTTATTACCTTTTTGGAAGACGAATGTCGTCACCATGACAACGTTGGCAACACCTCCCTTGTAGATTCTAACTTGACGAAATTTAAAAGTACTGTACCTAAACATACTTACTTTGCGGCTCCTCCCTCCCCTATATTAAATAATAGACAAAAAATGTTACCTGTAATAAATAATAGTAAAAAATGTTACCTGTGTGCTTCCTCTTCCCATTACCTCCGTGAATGTCCAGAATTTAGAGCTATGAATCCTAGAGATAGATCGGGATTTGTAAAACATTCCCGGTTATGTTATAGGTGTTTGGACAAACATCCAATTCTTATGTGCAAGCGGGACTACAAATGTTCAACCTGCGGTCGCTCATCCCATCACACTATGCTATGTTTTAATGATTCCCGTAACCCAATGTATCCTACCTCATCCAATCGTACTTATAATTGTAATTCCAAATTTAATAGACGCAATTATCCGCGTACCCGTCCTGCTTCTACCCGCGGTCCCCATATGGGCGGGGGCCAGCATAAGAAATATTCCCCTTCACAACTCCAGCGCTCCCCCCAACTACATTCCCAGAGAGCTTCTCCCCCCAGAGAAAATGCTCCGCCCCAACCTAGACAGGTTGAAAATAATAGACAGGTTGAAAATATTATAAGATATCGTGATAATTCCTATAATAGAGAAGATAGACCCATATAGCTAGATACTTGTATTACTCCCCTTTCCCCTTGCCTTAATATCTCACCCAATTCCCTTATATTATTGCCTACTGTTAAATTACACGTTAAAACTGCTAGTGGCTATTTTATTGAAGCGCGTGCCTTATGTGATACCGGTGCCCAGGGTTGCCTCATTACAACCGATCTTGTTGTTAATTACCTCAATTTGACCATCTCCCCCTCCTGTGCCCCTGTACGTGGCATAGGTAATATTCCTTTAGTGGTTTCCCGTGGTTCTATTTCCCTGTGTTTTAAACCTTTGTATAATTCCTTCCCTGAGGTGTCAACCTCTGCTATAGTTATAGATGTGATTGCCGGTACGCATCCTGAGTTTGAGTTCCCTGAGTCTGTGTTTTTTCCTAATAGTGATTTTTCCCTTGCTGACCCTACCTATAATAAGCCTGGCCCGATAGATATACTATTGGGTGCTGACGTGTTCGGCGCGCTTTTATTAGAAGATAAAATATTTAACTTTAACGGCCTTACTGCTTTATCTACAATTTTTGGTTATATTGTTTGCGGTCCAGTCGCTGCCGATTATGGTGAATTGGAGCCCCCTATGACTGGAATATCCTTATCCCGTCTCATCGAGAAATTCTGGAAGGTTGAAGAGACCCCTCAAACCATGATTGCTTACCCCTTAGATAACGATGGTGAGATTTATAAATAAAACCCGAAACTTACCCGTTGAGCTATCTGTATCCTTATCGCGTTGGCGCTTAGCGTTTCCTTGCGGTCTTCCCTAAGACGACTCTCACTCTTTCTTGACAAAGAAGGAATCATCAGAGTCGGTGGTCGTTTATGAAACTCCTTTAACATTCGAGGAATTAACTACAATTTTTGCTAAAATTGAGGCGGTATTAAATTCCCGGCCGTTATGTCCCTTATCTAATGACCCTAACGATCTAGAAGTTTTGACGCCTGGTCATTTTTTGATTGGCCAACCTCTTAGTGCTTTGCCGGAGTATCCCTATAACAATGTGAAAATTAATCGTTTAACCCGTTTTCAAGTAGTGCAACAGATAACAACATTTTTGGTCGCGGTGGCAGTTAGAGTACCTATACACTCTGCAGACTAGGCAGAAGTGGACTGATCCAGTGAATCCTCCAACAGTAGGCGAGCTAGTCCTCATAAAAGATGATAATTTACCCCCTTTACAGTGGCGACGTGGTCGCATTTCCCAAATTTATCCTGGTAAAGATAACGTTGTGCGTGTGGTCGATGTTAAGACATCGACAGGTATCCTAAAGAGAGCCTTAACCAAATTAGTTCGTCTACCTATTGGGTAGCTACTCCCATTTTCTCGTAAACATTAGATGTTTAGGGCGGGGGCTATGTTTGTTCATATATGGCATCCCCGACTACTTTAAAGTCTTGTGCCAACTCCCGGCGCGAGCGGTCGGTAGTAGTAGCCTAGTAGTTGTCGAGTAGTAGCAAAAGGGGCACGTGAGACGGCTGACGCGAGCGCACGTCCTTCCTGAATCTAATATTAATTAGCGGTGTGATTTTCCCTCCCTCAGCCTTATTTGATTTCCCTTTTGTGTATTCCCTCTTGATATTGAACCTGACAAAGACAAACCTACAAAAGATAATAGTGCAAGTAACCCCTAGTGAAGAAGACTCAAGTGAGACATTCCATGCCGGCCGGGAACAATCAGTGTTTGTGTTGTGAATCATGAAGATAAGGTACTGTACAATTTCTATTATCCTAAAACCGACTATAAAGTGAATAATTAATAAATAACCTCCACTTCAGCACGCTTCCAATATATATATATATATATATATATATATATATATATATATATATATATATATATATATATATATATATATATATATATATATATATATATATATATATATATATATATATATATATATATATATATATATATATATATATATATATATATATATATATATATATATATATATATATATATATATATATATATATCCTTAAAACTGTGTCGCAAAAGGCAAAGGGACAGTACTAGTATATACTAGTATCGATCATGAACCTGTTCTGGACCAGCTTCCCTTATAAGGTGTAGACTTTAGCCATCCACAAGGTGACTCACTATAGAGCGCTTTTTCGTACTTCATAGTTTTATTTCATCTACATTGAACAAAATGTATTTTAGAACTTACTTTCACGCTTTATCCCGCTTTTAACAGGGTAGGTAGAGGGAACCGCAAGAACTGTGGGAACCTAATGTTAAGACACTCCGTTACCCGGTTTACGTCTTTCGGGGCATTGTATGTTGAGTGGCGGAACTCAACGCCGCGCTTACTTAATTACTAGAGCGAAGAAAATGGAAATATAATCCATCCTTCCCGAATGAGAATCGAACTCACAACATGGGTGTTGCTTCGATTCTCGTGAGGGGGAGTTTTATATAATATAACTGTACTATACAGTAACAATCTCCCGGTCAGGTATGAAGTCCTGATACCAGCAGTGATTATTTTGACTCTCGACCGCAAATTTATATTTTTGCATTGCTCTTGTGTTGTAACTTCAAAGAAGTATATTTAGAGTGTCTTAACACTAGGTTTCCTCTGCCCTACCCTGTCATATGAGCGATGTATCGAGAATTTCTTTTCCATACATAAAAGGGTTGACGGAGAGATTTTCGTTTAAAAACATTACACTCTCCAGGTTCTGCCCAAATTAGAATTAGAACTTTGAACCCACGACCGTCAGATGTTCCCTTAAATGAATTTAATAGTTTTCTTGAAATTTCGCAGAAGATTTTTGTATATATAATCAACCTGGTTGTTAAGTTATTGCCGTCACTGTATAATAAATACCTACATATACATACATACATCTTTATGTAAAGTTACAGTTTTGAGATTAGCGCAACTCAACGCCGCGCCCTATTCTATCAGGGCAGGAATTTTAATAATATCCCTGAAAATGAATCTTCTACTGCGCTGATGGTCTCGTGAATTAATAGGTCTTGAAATTTCCACGCTTATGATACAATCATCCTGTTAGCCAGATATGACGTCACGAATACAGGACAGGACAGAATATATATATATATATATATATATATATATATATATATATATATATATATATATATATATATATATATATATATATATATATATATATATATATATATATATATATATATATATATATATATATATATATATATATATATATATATATATATATATATATATATATATATATATATCTATATATATATATATATATATATATATATATATATATATATATATATATATATATATATATATATATATATATATATATATATATATATATATATATATATATATATATATATATATATATATATATATATATATATATATATATATATATATATCAAACATCGAGTGACTTGAATTCCACAATGGATGATGTGTTAATATTATGTTCCATTACGTAATTGTTTAGACACTTTCATCTCTATTTTTAACCGATTTTCTAAAGAAAGAGGTTATTAATTGAACTGTATGCTTGTTTTGGTATATATAACACATGATTATTCCATTAGTCGTATTGGAGAAGAATAAGATTCTTCACACAGTTTTCAGTGAGTACATTCAACACCACTTTATAAGGTAACACACAACAAAGCGAGGAACGGAGTGTCTTAACACTAGGTTCACACGGTTCCTGCAGTTCCCTCTATCTACCCTGCTATGAGCGGGATAAAGCGTGAAGACATAAAAAAAATAAACACTTAAAAATAACTTTATATCATCGACGGAATATCCTAACACTGGATTCCTGCCTAACCTACTAAATGCATCCCGCAATATGCTTTGGAAAGTCCCAGTTAAAATAACTGCAGTCTTATAAGAGCGATGACGTCATGGTAACGTCACGCTTTTTAATAAATTTTAAGGAGAACTGTCCAAAACAGTAACAATATCTTTTTGTAATATGTCTTGGGTAAAATATTTTATAGGTAAATATATTATTTAAATATATATCATAAATAAAGCATATAGGTTAAGGGGGAGAAGGAGGCGTAGGGAGAAATAAAGTAGTGTTGAAACTCTCCATTCTCCGCTTTTCGGCGGTATTCTACGCCGCGTTTTGGCTTTACATAAAAATCTTGTATTTTTTATATATACATAATATTTTTATACTTTTTCAACATTATCCCCTTAAATAAGTGAAATGTTATAGGAACGATGACGACATACGAGTAGTATATGACGTCATGCTTTCTTATGAAGTGTAGGGCATTGCTCATTTCCTTAACTTTTTTTGTCTACACACATTTCTAGTGGTTACGCATTTTATTTAGTATATACATATATAATATGTTCTTACATATACAGGTTACGCGACGGTTTCTGGGTTCGATCCCCAGTCAGGGAAGATGGATTTTTCTATTTCCATTTTCTTCGCTCTGGCAACTAAGGCAAAGCGCGGCGTTGAGTTCCGCCACTCAACATGCAATGCCTCGAAAATGACGGAAAGCGGGGACGGAGTAAGCAGGGGCAGTGTTTTAACACTAGGTTCGTATGGTTCCTACAGTTCCCTCTGCCTACCCTGCCATGTGCGGGATGAAGCGTGAAGCTATAAACAATATATACAGATGTATTTGACAACGTGGCCTTTGTTAAAACTAAGATAAAATATTCTTTTTTTTTAATTTTCTTTAGCATCACGCTTTATCCCGCACATGGCAGAGGGAACTGCAGGAACCATATGAACCTAGTGTTAAGACACTCCGTCGTTTAGTCCCTGGTTTCTCCGTCCTCGCATTCCGCCTTTTCGAGTCATTGCGTGTGAAATATTTCAAGTCTATATACAGAAAAATAGTTCATAATTATCAATAGTTTTATAATTTTACCAAGTTTATAAAGGCTATCCACACTCTGTATATAATATTTTCGCAATATTCTACATCGGCCCATTAGCTCAGTTGGTTAGAGCGTCGTGCTAATAACGCGAAGGTCGCGGGTTCGATCCCCTCATGGGCCATTTTTTACAATTTGAGTGTATAATATTTTTTTATTTACATATTGATACACAAACAAAAAGCTTTACTTTTTAATAAATATATATGAACGATATTGTTTGAAGCTTATCATATAAAAATGTATATGATAGAGAAGTGCAGAAAGTATCTGCCAACCTGTAAAGGCGACAGGTTGTGGGTTCATTTCCCACTCAATGAGATTGGATTATTTCATTTCTATTTTCTTCGCCCTGGCAATAGGCAAGCGCGACGTTAAGTTCCGCCACTCAACACACATTGTCTAGAAAAAAGGTGAAAAGCATAAAACGAAGTGATTTGAAATAGGTTCCAGTGGTTCCTACTGCCTACCCTGTTATGTGCGGGATAAAGCGTCAAGATAAAAAAATACAATACAAATTAAATACAATACAAATAAAATACAATACAATACAAATTAAAAACCACACAATACAAATAAAATACAATGCAATACAAATTAAATACAATACAATACAAATAAAATACAACACAATACAAATTAAATACAATACAATACAAATTAAAAACAATACAATACAAATAAAATACAACACAAACAAATTAAATACAATACAATACAAATAAAATACAACACAATACAAATTAAATACAATACAATAGAAATTAAAAACAATACAATACAAATAAAATACAATACAAAACAAATTAAATTATGAAAAATGCAAAACACACTGCCATATTTTTAACATTGACTTTTGTACGGCGTGTTATACGCGTTGTCATGGCAACGCGAGTTTTGCATTAAAAATGCACCTCTAGTAATAAACGAACTTGTTTTAATACAAGTTACTGCATATTCCTGAAGTAGGGTGACCAAATTGTTAGCCACATTCATTCATAGTTATTATTTCTTAATATGTCATATTTTGTCATTTTTTTTAAATAAAAGAAAACCTTATTCGCGCTGTTTTTTCTTATAACAAAGGGTTAGACATAGATTAGTTCTAAGATAAAAAATATGAGTAAACTGTTACAAAATATACAGTTTGGAGTTCGCGTTTTTCTTTCCGTCCTCACATCAAACACGTGAGAAACAAAGCCATGTTCATCTTGAGCAGGCTGTACCTGCTCATATGCAAGCAGAGTAAAATGTCGCTTCGCAACAAGCTGACATTGTACAAAACTTGCATCCGCCCCATAATGACCTACGCCAGTGTAGTGTTCGCACACACTAACACAGATCTCCTTCAGAGAGTCCAAAATAAATTCCTCAGGATAGCATCCGGATGCCCCTGGTACGTTCGCAACGTAGACCTACATAAAGACTTCGAATTGGAATCGATCAAAGAGTTCTGCAAAGGCTTAGCCAAGCGCTACTACGAGCGCGCAAACTCTCACCCTAATCCCCTAATCGTCGAAGCGTCTAAGTACGCTCCCCATCCTCACAAACTACTACGACGCCCTCGAAGCGTTCTTCTAGACCCCGATGACCCAATTACTGTAGCCAATCGTAACTACAACGGAAGGCTACACTCCTCAGTCCCAAAGACTCGCCGTCACCGCCGTAACAGGCGACGCGGCCCATCTCTCACAACGGCACGACCGCGCCTCGGCGCGGCGGGGCCAGTCGGTCCATGACCGCCCTACACACCTTCTTCTGAGCAGCCATTAATGCTCTTATTCTCTGGGGACGAGGCACACTTCGTCCCCCCCCCCCCCCCCTCGCCCGCTGACGCTGTCACAAATTGAGCTGTGACCAATTGAGGTCAACAGCATTCAAGCCCTTCAGAAAAAAAAGTCAATAGTGTCAGTTGTACGACATACAGACAACGGTGTGCATGCATCCCTCTAATGTGTTTTCTTTTTTACCGTACATTCTCCTTTGTGTGTTCTCCAATCAACATGACATTGGCGAAGTCAATTGTGCTCAACTGGCACGCTCGAAACGCCATAAATTAAAAGAAGAAAAAGAAGAAGACAACGGTGTGTGTTGGAAGGGAACTACTCTGAGACGTTGTTATTAAGTGAATTATGTCATTTAATGTAATTACGTAGAATCTGTTCCCAAATACGCTCAAAATATAATGAATATGCAATATGATTCGATATTTTTCTTTAAAAATTAAATTTTAATCACTTCTATTTTCTATTGGTGGTATGTTCTGGTAAGACTTTCTCTTGTTGGCTTTTACAAATTATCACAAAATAATTCATATAACAATATGATAATTAACATATTTCATTTAATAAAATAATACTTATTATTTTCTAATCACAACATAAAGTATCTGCTTATGTCTATATATTTACAGTGAAGTTCCGCACGTTATTAAAAAACTTATTAAAAACGTTATTAAAAAATTTTAAATGGATACCCTAGACATGGACATATATATATTTTGACTTATGGGGTATTGCAGATGCCTCGTCGCCCTTGATGTGATTCAAGGTGCTTTAATACATGATACTAGGAATCACCCCAATAATTGCACTCAGGGAATACCGTTGAATGTAAAAGTGCACCCAATGTATATTGTCTTATGCGACGGCCACACTTCATGGCGTATATTTGAGTTCGCGTTACCACGATATAAGTTCGTGTTTGCCCTATGACGAAGTTCTTGGCCATATTAAAAAAAACTTAACTACATATAATCACGAGCGTCACTATATATAGTTTATATCGCGGGAAACCGGACAAAGCCTCGTGGTGTGTAGCCAATTGCAGGAGCATTGTCGCGGAAATCCTTTGATGTCTGTCAATTTACCTACAGTACATAGAAGGGCTGTGGTATTCGCGAAGACGATTGGCGATAGGATGAAAACTTTGGCCAAATCTGGCACCAGTATGATACTCATTTGATTCAATCGCGTAAGTCTCGCACCAGTATGATACTCATTTGATTTACTGCCACCCAAAAAGACAAAATGTATAAAGCTATAAGTTGTATAAAGCATATAAGAATTTTAACGCACCGTGAAAAAGAACGTCTGGCTTAGCGGTCAGAACGCTGGTACAGTTTGCAAGAGGCGTGGATTCGATTCCCGCTGTGCTCCAAATTTTTATATGTTTCCTTTAAGTAATTTCGCAGAACGAAGTGGTTATAACTGGCGATAAATAGGAATAGTACTGCATTTAATATATATGACTTTAGACCCGAGTCATAAAAGCAGATATCTATGTCTAACCAAGTTTTACTCAGTTTTCAGCTTTTTTAACCAATTTAACTAGACCCCTAAAAGAAGACCAAGAAGTCCAATAATGCTATTAATTTAAGAAGTACTTAGGAGTCAAACGTGTAAACGTATAATCTAGCCTGAAGGGGTCAAATGGGGTCAAAATTCTTGTATGCGTTTTCACAACTTATTATTTTGTTAGCACCCTGATGAAGAATGCAGGATTTAGTGGTTTTCAGTCGTGGGTTGAAAGCTCGCTGCGTTAAAATATTTTTAGCTTTAATCGCTAAGCCTTTCTTATTAAGCTGATTTTCCGTAAGGTAATAGAACTGTATGCTTGTCACGAATTTCGTCTATTTTAAACACTATGGGGAAGTCCCTCCAATTATATATTCATACTCTTTCGAACAGCCAAAAGTACATGCGACATTAATTCAAGGCTAACTAAGCATTAGTTTTCTAAAGGGTGAAGAATACCGGCCAGGTTTATTTAGAGATTTTTAATTTTTTCAGCTTCACGCTTTATCCCGCTCGTAGCAGAGTATAAATAAAATTATTAAGAGTCGAAATCGAACCCTCAACTATCATGACCAGGCTGGAATGCCTAGATTTTAATAACTAGACATAGACATGTTAATGTACCTAGTACTTACAAAACAAGTTACGGCCTTGTAACGTCGTTGACGCATTGCATACTAATAGGCTTGAATTTAATCTTTTGGTTTGCCTTATGCAGTTTATACGTGAGAATATATGGGGAGTATGGGTTCAACCTAGTGTTAAGACACTCCGTTCCATGATTTCCGCTATTTTAGTGGCATTGCGTGTTGAGTGGTGAAACACAACGCCGTGCTTTGTCAGAGCGAATAAAATGGAAATGAAAAAACTCTCTTTCCCGAGTTAACCTCGAGCCTTACAGCCGAAGAAAGATATATAAAATCAAATATAAAATCGTTCTATGATTATTAAACGTTATAGAAAGCGCCCTATAGTTGTACAGTTTAATTGCATGGACGAGAAACAAGAGACGCCGCTTCGAATCCTTACGTCCATTTTCCAAATATTTCAAAATATTTTTAATATATATTTTTAAATATTTATTTTAATAACTTGCAAAGCAAGTCTTTGTTTTTATACATATCAAACTTGTGTGATTCATTAATGAGTAAATGGCCTCATGGGAATACTGGTACTTGTTTAGTCTGCGAGCGCTGCGATCTATAATTTAAACAACTTTGAATTTTAAATTCATTTATTTATTGTAAGGTCGTCTACTTTTCTTTAAAACTAATCTATTTATTTATTAAAAACTAGTTAATTTCCTTTTTCTAGTATGAAGGTACACGGAGTTGAGTTCCGTCATTTAATGTGAAATGTATTGAGTATGGTGGTGGGTTCCGTCACCACTAAGATGTCTCCAATTCGAGAGAAAAACGGAGAACCAAGTATTTTAAGGTGGCGTAGAGTAGATATGATTTTGTAAAGCCGGTATCGAATAAAAATATGAAAATATATCGGTTTATTTGTGGGTTCGATTCCCAATTGGGGAGGATGGATTATTTAATTGAATTTTTCTTTGTTCTGGCAACTAGGCAAATGCGGCGTTGAGTTCCAACACTCAACACACAACGCCTCGAAAAGCAGAAACTGGGGGACGGAATGCGTTAACACTATATTTCGTCTAACTATATTGCTATGTGAAAAAAGCGTGAAGTGAAATAAAAAAAATACTAATACTTGAATTTCGATTTTTGCTAATCAATTGTTATTTACATATTAAAATATTTACATTTTAAGGCTTAAAAAATAACTACATAGGAATCATTATAAAAAGCACTAAGGTTATTAAAAAATAATAAGAATTAAAATCCATTAACAGTGTTGGGTTTTTTCTATGGACCGGGTGTATATGACGACGCGGCCTTAGTCGATACTACCTATAGGGCGAAATATTTCAAGGTTGTATACAAAAACTTTTTTTTATGATTTTTAGCATTCTCTCTCGCTGAACGTGAATAAATAGTGAAGAATTATCAATAGTTTAAGCACAGAACTGTTTTTTTTTTTTAATTTCTTTAATTTTTCACGCGCTGTGTAACGCGTGAGGTAGTCATCATTAAATACGAATGACGTAAACATCTCGTACTACCAAAATAATAATTATCTGTCACCTTTCATTCAAAAAATAAACGAATGAGAAAGGGATATATCTCTGTCCCGCTCTCACAGTACAGTGTACGCTCGCGTCATACTTGACTTACTCACGTCATATGTTTTATTTTGTAATAATAATTTAATTATTTATTTTGTTAGAAAAAAATATTATTTTATTTTCAAAAGTACTATTTTTTTATAACTTCTATCCGTTTATAAAGACTAGTTAAAATTATGCATCGATTTAAGAACACTCTGTATAAACACTATAGAGGTATATATTTAATTTATTCACTATTGTATTTAAAAGACTCGTAAATTATGGTTTTTACAACACTATTGAAGGTATTTGGTAGGTTTCTTGGTAATTTCATCGATGATACATCACAAGACATGGCACAGTTGACGAGTTTTGATTCGATGACAGGTTTGTTATACAGAACATAATCATCTTATCGTGAGGATCGTCGTGACGCAGAGGCGTATCGTCTGCCTGTAAACGCGAGGGTTTGTGAGTTCAATTTCCGTAAGGGGAAGATGGATTTTTCATTTCCGTTTGCTTCGCTTTGGTTTTGGTTGAGCGAGAAAGCAGAGAGAGAGGAGTGTTTAAACTCGAAGTTCCCGCGGTTTCTGTTATCCCTTCTGCCTACCCTGCTATAAGCGGGATAAAGCGTGAAGCTAAATTGTAATCAAAAATATCTTTAAAAATATATTTTCTAAATTACTAATTTTTTGGATAAATCTTTAAAAAAGTAGCCAAACCTGTAATGGAGCACTTTGTCGTCCGTCTTTCTATCGATCTGTTTGCTCCTCTGTTTGACCTTTTTCTACAAACCACGTGTAATACTGAAATTAATATTAAATATTCAAACGGAGGACATCTTGAAATACAAAATTTAAACTAATCAGTCGTAGCAATAAAAGATATGATGTTTATGCTTAATTTTACTTCATTTTTTGTATGCTTCAGAGTGCCGATTGAATTAATAGTATTATTTGTGTGAACCAAAATAGAAATTGATTTTCGTCTATATGTACCTGCCAGTCTTTTTAATAACGTATAACATTATATACTTACGTATGTATGCTCTAGAGGACCGTCGTGGCGCAGAGCCGCAACGTCTGCCTGTAACGCGACGGTTTCTGGGTTCGATCCCCAGTCGGGGAAGATGGATTTTTCTAATTCCATTTTCTTCGCTCTGGTAAACTAGGCAAAACAAAAAGCGCGGCGTTGAGTTCCGCCACTCAACACGCAATGCCTCGAAAAAGGCGGAACGCGGGGACGGACAAAGCAGGGACTAAGCAACGGAGTGTCTTAACACTAGGTTCCCACGGTCCTTGCAGTTCCCTAGGCCTGCCTTGCCGTGTGCGGGATAAAGCGTGAAGCTAAAAAAAATGTATGCTATCTCGATTACTCATTCATTCGAATGTATGTACTTTCGATTATTCAAATGCCTTTCAAAAACAATTAGTCTGGTAAATCCAGTTTCTACTGTACATAAAATTACTACGGAACCCTTGGTGCGCGAATTCTACTCGAACTACTATGAACTCGAAATATTTTAAGCAATAGGTTCCCATTTTTGCCATAAGTTCTAAAATTTTTATAATTTATTTTAAACAACTTATCTAAGCTTATTATAATTAACTTTAAGTCCGTCCTCTCTTGGTTATATGTTCACAATGTTTGAAGAAGTTCGGCGTTGATATCTGCCATTTAACCGTAATATGTCGCAAATTAGGCGACAAGTGGGGAAACGGAGTGTCTTAACACTATGTTCTATCTACTTACCCTGTTATATGCGGGATATAGTATGAAGATGCCTATAATACTTTTCAAATTAAATAACCCGAATAACCAGATTTCCCCTTACTAGAATAATCCCGATTATTTCACTTTCACTGTTCAAATAAAATATAAAACTATAATAAAATAAATCTAAGGGAAGAAACTAATTAGCGTTCCATGGATTCACCGTGCGGCTGCCGGGCCCATCGTGTTATAGGAAGAGGAGCTCCGAGCAACGCTTGGGACTTGCGACCCAAGTGTAGATTTAAAGGGGCCCTTTAAAATGCATTAACGCTCACCTTCACTGTCCGAGCTCCTGCCACTGCTCTACCAATGCAGCCTTTAGTTCTAGAGCGTTCTAGAAATAAATTACTAATAGTTCTATATTTTTAATAACATAAAATATCAACCTAAACTAGAACTGTACGCACATACATTATTTATTACAGACTAACGTTAATAAAAATGGCGCCAGTCTAGCATCTTGTTTGAGGCTAAAAAAGAAGCCAGGCACAAGTATATCATTTATACAGCCTACTAGAAATGATTAACTTTCTTGTATATACCTATCTATATTCTATTGATATTTTTTATAATCATATTGAAATAATGTTTAGAAAATATTATTATATATTTCTTAAATTGCATATATAATTTATGTTTCAAGCGTAAAAGTAGCCAACTTAATTAGAATTGTGTAAACAAATTATAATAACAAGTTATATTGAAACACATTCGAAGTCAATTCAGTACAGATACACTTATTTATGATTTTGACACTACGCAAATCGTCGACAAATTATTTTTTATTAGGTCGATTTGGTGAAACTAAAAACTGCACGTTTTTTCTCATATATCGTAGTAGATAGAGTGTTCAGACAGTCCGTTTCTCGCTTTTCTTTTAATGGCGAATACCGATTTTTTTACTTTTAATATACGTAATATGTATACATACCTGAATGGGAACTTAACCTGCAACCATCTACATATACCTACGTCTAAATTTACATACTAATATATATAAATCTACAATATATAATCATATATTAAACTAAATGTGAAAGCTAATTTAAATGTATTATCAACCAACAAACAGTACAAAGACATATATAAAGACGTTTAGTGCCACAATAACAATAAACTACAATGAATAATAAATTTTGTTTCGCAGCAACCATTATCTGTTAATAATTTACAATTGTAAATCAACAATTTAATAATAGCTTCTACTATAGAATCGTCGTAAATAAAATCAAATTTAATAATTGAGCGCAAAGTAACAAGCTTAAATTAAAAAATCAAAAAAAAAAATTAAACAGGTCAGCCCATTTAAAATCACGTTATAGACGTATATAAAAAAATAAACATCAGGTTACTAAGAAATATTTTTTGTAAGTGGCAACATTTTTAATTATCTATTAGTAGATGGCAACTTTGGTTGTACCGTTTATAGCAACAGGCCTCAGTCATTCAATTTATTGTTTTAACTTTATTGAATATTTAAATATATGAACTGAATATTTATTTATTTGTTTATACTTATAGATTGAATGTAATAAAACATATTATACATATAGATATTAGAAAAGTAAGCAATATTTTTTACGATTTATTTACTTTAAATGTTTTATAAAATAAAAATTATTATAAGCTATTTATATGTAAATAAAAAAGTTAACTTAAGACAATAATGTAAATATTTTCAATTAATAACGACCAGAATTTTAATCTTCCCAAATAAGTCGCGAGATATAAACAAGCTTTTTTATACTATAAATCTATTTTTAATCTGTGCTTCAAAACGTAAGGAGGGAAGAGAACGGGACGGTCTTTCGTGCGACTCGTGCGCATTTTACCTATCAAAAATATAAACAGTCTTAAAATTTGTGTAAAAATATAACAAAAACAGTGCCTTCACATTGGATTGCAGTGATTATTAATTAAATTACATATTTTAAAGACAATTTCGCTTGGAGCTGCTGAAACTACGTCAGAGGTATGACCTGAATGATTATTAATCTTTTTCCTCCTTTATTTTTGTACTTGTGTATATATATTTTGTTGTTAATTAATATGTAAACATGTCTTTTGATATATATTGCATTTATTAAGAACAATTTGTAATATCTTATACATAAATACGAGTAAATGGAGACTGGAGTATGATATAGAGAAAGTTATTTAATAAATATGGATATTTGCAGTTTTGAAATCTTGTTGTATATTTTTTAAAAACAATTGATAATCAAAATCGTTTATAATATTATTAGTTAATGTTTATTTTTTCAGTAAAAAATAAATTATAGATAAATATGTAGTAATATTAATAGTGTTATAGATAAAAAAATCTTATCATTTATTCCTTTGTGTGTTTATATTTATATCTTAACTTTAAAACTAATTAGTTTGTTAAATAAACTTCAATTATAGATAAAGCTGTAGATGTTGAGTAATATGTGACTTTTTAAAATCTGTAAATGTATGAAATCCAATAACTAACTCAATTTACATTAAATATGCTATTTATAACTGTAATTGTATTTATGTACAATACGGAAAATTTTTGAATTTACTATTTTAACTGATAACTTTCCAATTTAGACCTACATTTAATACTAGTTGAGTTTGCCGAACATAAAGTATGAAATATTAAGATGCTATCTTCTTTTTGCTTACCGTTCATTTTGAGTTAAAATTATTGACAAATCTTAGTATATTCAAACATCTCCATAATGTAAATATAATGCCCATTTGGGATAATTTGGAAAACAGAGTGTACTACCTCTATTACATGCCTTACTATTTTTCTATATAAATTATAAGATAATATATAACATACATATATTTCTAAAGTGCCGTTTCCTTTAAAATTTTTGGTAACTAATACAAAGTGCATTTACAATAAATACATTGACACATTCAATGATGTCATAAGTTACAAGTGCTTTTGTTTGAAAATTACGTTTATGGTTAAAGCATCATTATTTTAGGCATTATTCATATATTTAAATTTAAAAAAAAGTATTAGTAGTTTTATATTATTGTAATAGCATCTCAAGTCACAAA
>JAZFAU010000337.1:185000-240223 GCA_037178615.1 Dione vanillae
TATTTTGATCTTAAGTCTTGTATGCAATAACATACTTCAATCATCAATTATGGTGTCAACATTAAATATATGCCATTATAACGAAACTTCCTTATATAAATGTTATATGGATTTAACGTGTATTTTATGTCGTTGTTGTTCACTAAGGAAAAATAATGTTCAAATTTAAACCCGCACCTATATATTTGGTACTTCTATATATAACTACAGAACTTCTATTTATTTTTCCCTTTAATTAAGTTGGTCTTAAATTTCAATCACCTTACCTTGTTTATGGCTTATTTTTCCCCCTGAAACAGTATTGAAGCCACTACCATCACGAATACACCACAAGGGCATCTTGAGCCCAATCTCTAAGCAAATTCAATTAGTGCTTCTTGGAACAAGCCTATTTGTAGCACATAATACCACTTTAAATACAGCTAAATTCTAAACAAGGTTAAAACAATAATGATATCATCGTGATAATAATCTTAGAAATCTAAGAAGATAAAGAGAATGGAAGATCTTCCTGGAAAAGGTGAAATAAGAGTGCAAGAGGCCAAGAGGTCTAACGCCTCTTCAGTTTTCATTTTCACCTCTTCATACATGCTCGTCGAGGGTTGTCATAATTTTTACGATCTTCCTATAGTATTAATGATGTGAATGATGATGAAATTAAACCAAGGTTCTACCTCTTACCTCTAATTCTAGGCTCTAAGCATTATGTATCTCTTGATTTGAACTTGTTTAAACCACCTGAACGGTTTTTAAATGAAAATCGGAGAGCGAAGTGTCTTGACACTAGGTTTTTTATTTTTTTTTGAGCTTCATGCTTCACGCTTTATTCCGCACATGACAGGGTAGGCAGAGGGAACTGCAGGAAGCATACATACCTAGTGTTAAGACACTCCGTTGCGTAGTCCCTGCTTTCTCCGTCTGTTCTATATGACTTATGAATACTTATTTACATATTATAGTCCAACTATCTGAGGCCTTATCTAATGAACGTCACAAGAAGTTGGAATTCCTTTATTCTCATTAATCGCCACTCAACATGCAATGCCTCGGAAATGGCGGAAAGCAGAGAACGGAGTGTTCATTCTTTCTATTTTGCCACGTGCGGGATAAAGCGTGAAGCTATAAAAAAATATTCTTAACGAACTAAAACTCTGGATGCTTGTTTATTAAGACTCATCTTGAATACATAAAAATTAATCTTATGATACCTTAAAGTATAATATAAGTAGATTTTAAATATTAAAGACTTTCGCATCGCTTCGTTTCTCGCTTCTTAATGGTACAAAACAAATCTTTTGTACATACGGAATGAATCTTAGGTATAAAAGGAAAGGAATGAAAGTTGCATTTTTTTGCTAAATGCAATCTTCTCGATCTGGACGATGTCACAGTGAGAATGAAGAAGAATTGAGAATGTGAGTGAAGCGGGGAGGGAGAAAGCAGGGACTAAGCACCGGAGTGTCTTAACACTAGGTTCATATGGTTCCTGCAGTTCCCTCTGCCTACTCTGCCGTGTGAGGGATAAAGCGTGAAGCTAAAAAAAAATAAAGATATTATTGTAAAATGAGTCTGGGTTCGTAGTTTTTGGCACACTTTTTCTTATACTTTCATATAAGTATATATATGTCCTTATAAGATATACATATATAAGATTTGTATATACTTATATATTGACGTCAGATTCTCTCGTAATCGACAGTTCAATTTGGTTGCGATATCTCTTAATTAATTTAACGATTAAATGGCGATTACAAATTACACTTGTATTTTTTTGTTATTTAATATTTACTATGCAAACGCTGCAAGATGTTCGAACTTGTTGTTTTTTTTAATTTACTAAAATAATGTTAGAGCTGGATTTGAACCTGGATACTGTATATATATTTAACATATATATTTAACATATAGTTTATTTACGAAAGAAAAAGTAGCACTACAACGCCGTTATTCATTTTGACCATTGTGATACTAACTAGAATGAGTTGGAGTTTCAGTTCCACAATTCAACATACAAAACCACCAGAAAACAGAGTGCCTTGACACTTGATTCTACCATACTATTAAATATAAAAAAATAAAATATTTATAAAAAAAATTACAAGACGTGTGTTTCTATTTCTATATAAGGAATAACAAGGGAATCCAAAGAAAAGTCACGTCCGAATCAAATCCAGGAAAATATACTAAACCTGATTGATATTAAAAAATTCGAACCCCCACTCAATACCGCGTGCTAAATTTGAGTGGCTAGCGGAAAACTTAGTGTACTTAATCACTTAGCGGTCACTTACAAGTCACAAGCAAAAATTGTATGAATGTTTTAAGATGCTGTAGTACGTTCTACGTGAAGAGATCGTGTCATTACACGAGACAATAATAGATACCAAGGTAATACTATGCTTAAGTGGAAATCTATATTCGTTCCTCTTTTAACGGATAAGTGGTTTTTTATTGCATTTTAAATACATACTAGTCAATAGTTTTTGGCTGACTTGACCATCTGTCAAGTTGGAAATATTCTTTTTTTATTTTTTTTATAGCTTCACGCTTTATCTTATCTTAAAGATGGATTTTTCTATTCCCATTTTATTCGCTCTGGAAACTAGGCAAAGCGCGTCGTTGACTTCCACCACTCAACAGGCAAAGCCTCGAAAAAGGCGGAAAGTAGGTACGGAGAAAGCAGGAACTAAGCAACGGAGTGTCTTAACACTAGGTTCAAATAATTCCTGCTGTTCCCTCTACTTACCCTGCAATATCCGGGATAAAGCGTGAAGCACAAAAGTAAATCATCAAGAGAAATTATATATATTTACAATACTACAACAATATTGTGTTGTCAGAAATTGTAAATAAAAAAGTCGATTGCAACACTGTTGTTGTTGTTATCGACATTTTTTTTCGATAACAAACTTTTTGGTGATACATTGTCTTTATTATGAAAAGTTTATTTGTTATAGCCTTTTTAAACTTTTGACGTGGGCTATAAAATTTGGAAAGTCCTTTCTTATGGCTTCTTGATAGTCCCCAATTTTCTGTCAAGAAAGTTCTGCTTAGTGTAGGAATAAGTTTTACATATTTTTGAATTTTTTTTTTAGCTTTTTACCCTTTTATCCCACACATGGCAGGGTAGGCAGAGGGAGCTGCAGGAACCATACCAACCTAGTGCTAGTAAGACGGAGTGTCTTAGTTGCTTAGTCCCTGCTTTCTACGTCCCCTCTCCGCCTTTTTTCGAGACATTGCATGTTATATATATATATATATATATATATATATATATATATATATATATATATATATATATATATATATACATACATACGTACATAATATACATAACATTTGTGTTCTATATAAGTACTATCTGTCGTGCGCAATTCACATAATATTATCAAATTTAACATAATATAAGTATATTAATCAGTTTTTATTCTCAGTATTTAAAAAATAAGTAGCGTTTGCACTATTTTACGTCAGTTTCCGTATTTGCATACAATGCTACTTGTACTTAATTTGTACATAAAGTGTGAAGAGTTTATTTTTGGTCTAATAATGTTAAAAAGAGGTCATGAAAGTCAACATTATGACGCAGTACAACAGGTTACTGTGAAAGCGGTGTATGTGGGATCGATTCCCAATTAAGGAAATTAATTATTTTAGTTTTACTTTTTTATTGAATTAAAATTAATTTTTATTTATTTTAATGTCATATGAATTATTAGAAGATTCATAACACTAGATTGTCGGCTTACTCTGTTGTAGGTGACGTAACACAACGCCGCGTTTCCTCTTCTTCCTTCCTTCCTCATTTAGTAAATGCGTATAAATATTTATTTACATTTTATTTGAACTTTAAACAAAATCGGTAAAAAATTAATGTATAATATGTAGTAGTAGGACATTTATGATATAATTCATTAAGATTTTTTTACATTCTCTTTTTCGGTTTTGAAGACATTGTGTTGAGTGGCGGAACTCAACGCCGCGCTTTATATTTTCACCAGAGAGAGAAAAATGTAAATAGTTCATACGTTATGATTTTTGAAGTGTTAAAGTGTAATATATAACCGATATATAAAAATATTTTTAAATCCCAGCGGTATTCGAACCCACGCCTTGTGAAACCGCCCAAACACTTCATACACAATTTTTTTTTTTAAATTTTCTTTATATAATTTTTTAAAATAATTATTTACCCCCAAGCGGGAACCGATCCAACAACCGTCGCCGACATACATAATACCACTGCGCCACATAAAACATATATAATATATGTATATAACCCTGCAATGCTGACCTACAACATCAGTCTATATATAGAGCACGAGATCTGCGCGTGATTTTGCATTAGGTATGTTAAATGAATTCTTGTGTGTCATATGTCTGTTTTATTTATATATGTAATATTATTATGATTTTTATTGTTCATATTCTCTTCATTTCGTATATATAGGAGAGAAGTGTCGAAACTCTCCGTTCTCTACTCTTCGCCGGAATTGTGAGATTTTGTGCTTGGAGATTATTCCACAATCATAAGCTCTGACTGAGCATGAGAAGCCAAAGAGGCAACCGTGAGAGCATCTGAGATTCCAGATGCTCTCACTGCGTTCTCTTTGGCCTCTTTAACATTTTGCTGTATATATTTCGTAACAGTGTGTGTTACAAATGTTGCATACACACACAAATGCCATATAAAGAGATTCTACGGAATAGCATTAAATGACATAAATCACTTAATAACAACATCTCTAAGTACTCCCCTTCCAATACGGACCGCTGTCTGCATGCAACTACCGCGTTTGCGTTGATTTCAGCTCTCTCGGCCCCCTTGGGGGGAGAGGGGAGACGGTTTCAGGGCGTTGCTCTCTGTCCGTGGAGTTCTTCCTCCGCCCATCAATATGGGCGTGTCCTCGGGGCGGGCCAAATTAAGCCCAGGCATTGTGTCCTGGTGGGGACAGGGTTTTAGGGAAGTCAGGAGGGAGAGCTATGTGCTACAAGGGCGGTCAGCCCAGCCGAGTGAGTCTCCTGGTTGCCCAGGAGAGGCCCTGCTTAGGCGACCAGCGACCTTAGTAGCAGCTCAGGAGTCGGAAGGGAGTGTGGGAGGGATGAGATCCCGGGGGAATCCGTGGGCGTCCGGTGGACGGGAGTGCCACGGTGCGATGTCTCGGATGTGTAGGTGATCCGAGACATCGGCACGATGGAAGGCTCGGGCGGTCAGGTGCACAATGTGGTCTTTGATGCTCTCGATACGGAGGTCACGCTGTATAGTGGCGTTCCTCACGTTTCGAGGGGCTTGGACGATGCGTCGAACTGTGGACTGTTTGCAGTGACCGCCGTTGACCCTCGCGGGTGAGCGCATAACAAGCTGGGGACGCGTATGTCAGGTGGGGCCTGACATACGTTTTGTAAAGTCCCAACTTGGTGCGGAGCGGTAGTCGGTATTTCAGGACGGGATGGAGGTGGGCCATTGCAGCTCTTGCTGCGTTCCTGGCTTTGGTCACCTGGGAGGCCATCGAGAGTTGTCTCTCAATGTCAACTTCCAGGTATGTGACCTTGCGGGACCAACTAATCTGTTCTTCCTGGAGGACCAGCGGAGGAGGCGGCACTGTGTGGTACCCAAACGAAATCGCCTGGATTTTGGCCACGTTCAGCGTAAGCCTCCACTCCGCTAGCCAGTCCGGCAGCAGATCTAGGGCCCGCTGGAGTTTCAACGCCGCATGCGTGGCGTTGAGGGACTTCGCCAGGAGCGCGACGTCGTCGGCGTATAGCGCCAACATGGTGTCCTGGAGCTTCGGGACGTCTGTGCCGGTCTTTGCCCGGCTTAGGTAGCATCACTACCAGCCCTTCCTTCCATGCCTGGGGGTAATAACCGACACGCAGGATGGCGTTGAAGAGCCGGAGCTTTGCGAGGCTTTAGCGATAGTATCGCCTTCCTCACGCTCGACGAGGAGAAGAAAGGGGGAGGGGGCATCGGGATGGGAGGGGAGTTGAGGTAGTCTCTGACGGCTGACTCCAGCCGTGAATGGGACTCCGGTCGCAGACTGGAGTTAGGCGTAAACTGACTCTCGAGGTGGTCTGCCAGTATGTCGGCCCTGCCTTGAGAGTCGTAACGCAGCGAGCCGTCAGGGTGGTAAAGCGGTCTGATGGGGACTGGCTTATTCGTAAGCTGTCTGCACAGCTTGGAGAGCGAGGTTTGATCCTCGCTGGCGCGTTGGATCCTCTCATCCCAACTACCTGCGTAGGACGTCGCGAGCGCAGCGCGGATTTGCTCCACCAAGTCATTGAGTTTCGACTTGGTGGCAGGCTCGCGAGTCTGTTGCCACTCAGTGCGCGCTTCCTCTTGCGCGCAATGAGGTCGGCAATATGCTTTGGCATTGGGGGAAGTCGTACCGCGTTTGATTTAAATCCATCGCTTTTATAGTCTTTATTTTCTAAGACTACCCTCTTTTTAAAAAATACTTAAAGAAAATATATAAAAATTTGAATGCAGCGGGACTCTAGCCCGCGCCCTCTTGCGAACCGTGCAAGCGCTCTCACCGCTGAGCTATGCGCTGAGAGCGCTTGCGCGGTTAGCAAGAGGGCGCGGGTTCTATTCCCGTTGCGTTAAAATTTTTATATGTTTTCTTGAAGTATTTTTTTCTATACTCAGTGTGGATTAACACTTTTAAACTCACAAAAATACCCTCTCTTTACCAAAGACTCCTAACTATATAATAAAGTTAAATAATGTTTTATTTTGAATTTAGTAACAATAATTGCACTCGTATTTCGATTTGCTAATTACCGATATCGTTCGTTCATAGTATTTGATGTCCTTGACGCGAAGGTCAGGATATGAAGTAAACGAACTTTCGAGCGTGTTATTTTCTGTGGACCGTCGTGGTGCAGAGGCGTAGCGTCTACCTGTAAAAGCAACGATTTGTCGGTTCGATTCCCACTAGCGGACGTTGGATTTTTCTATTTCCATTCGCTCTAGAAAACTAGGCAAAGCGTTGCGTTGAATACCGCCACTCAACACGCAATGTTTCGAATGTAGGCGGAAAGCGGGGACGGAGAACGCAGGGCTAGCAACGGAGTATCTTGACACTAAAGAAAATAAAAAACACTCCACTCTTTTGTTTATTGATAGAGTGTGTTTTTTTTGAGAAATTATCAATATTTGGCTAATTTCTTAAAATTAGTTTTCAAATGACGTAAATACTGACCTTGTTAATCAAATGTCTAGCCGCAAGAGTAGTTTCTCAATAATTGCCTATCGTGTGGTATGTATGTATATATGAATTTATATATGTTTCTATGTATGTTTGTATATGTTGTAGGAAACCGGTTGGTTTTAGGTCCTTTGTCAGTTTATTGACATGAATTACAACCAAAAGAAATATTTAGCGTTATATGGCAGGGTATATAATAATAATAAGAAAATAGTGTCCGCTTTGTGCCCGAATTTAAAACACTACGCGTCAATTGGCGGAACTCAACGCCGCATTTTTTTAGGTATATAGGCGAAATTAAAATAATTCATTTTTCTATAAAAGAATTGAAATAAACCGTCGCGTTTATAAGCACTGAGTCAAAAAAAGTATTTGCCTTCTTATCAAACTATTTTGATAACATGATAGCACGTTATCAAATGGAGAAAATGGCGTAATTTCGCTAAACTTAGTGATTAAAGTAGCCGAAGAAGATTTAACGGAGGAATTTTTTAATTTGAGCCGATAGTTTTTAAGCTAATAAAGCAAAAGTCCAGTTTTACCACCTTCTGATAAAATCCTTAATGCCTTATCTGGCACATAGACAACCAATGAATTATCACAGGTGAGCGTCGTGGCGCAGAGGAGTAGCGTCTACCTGTAAACGCGACGGTTTTTGGGTTCAATTCCCACTCGCACAAGATGGATTTTTCAATTTTCTTCGTTCTGGCAACGCTATCGCTAGCTAGGCAAAGCACCGCGTTGAGTTCCGCCACACAACACACAAAACCGAAAAAAGCAAGGAACAGAGTGTCTTAACACTAACGTATGCTGCTATCAGCGGTATAAAGCGTGAAGCTATCACAGGTGTCATTTAAAAACATCTAGCTGATAAACTTAGCCTTTATGTGGTAGAGAGTGTTTCTCTTTGAGCAATTAGATTGAACTCACTACCATCGTCTGCTTAACTGATTCCTCCATACGTGCCTTACATGATTTGTGAAAGCAATTATTAATTTAACAGAAGAAAGGAAAGGTATGACGATGACTTGCCAAAAAAAACCTCTTCACAATACATTGAATAGAAATTTGAACACTTTCGTTTAATATGTGTTTATTTTATTATTTTTTGTGATCACGTAACTGTACGTGCCCAATTTGGCACATAAAGACAGCATCTGTCTTTATTGTGTCGTTGGTTTAGGGTTCACATATGGAGGAATGAATTTCCAAAAAGATTTTTCTTTTATAGCTTCACGCTTTATCCTGCATATGGCAGAGTAGGAGGAGGGAACTGCAGGAACCATACGAACCTAGTGTTAAGACACTGTTACTTAGTCCCTGCTTACTCCGTCCCCGCTTCGCCGTTTTCGAGGCATTGTGTGTTGAGTGGCGGAACTCAACGCCGCGCTTTGCCTTTTTCAATTTCTTTTTTATGAAAATTAAAGAGTACGTAAGCTGAGTTAGAATTATTTTTAGGTTTCATGAAATAGTTTATTAAATGAAATTATTTAATTAGGTTTCGTTAAGTAATAGATTTCATTGAAAAATATTTAAAATGCTTATAGTTTTTGATGTAAACAATCCGAGTGTCTTGAAATTAGTTGTGTGTGACGTTGTCGTTGAGTGAGTTTTTTATACCTTCACGCCTTATCCGTGCCTCGTTTCCGTCGTGTAGGGGCATTGCGTGTTGAGTGGAAAAACTCATCGCCGCGCTTTCCCTAGTTGCAAGCGAAGAAAATGGAAATAGAAAAATCCATCTTCCCGAGTAGGACTCGAACCCACAAATGGTCGTGCCACGACGGTCCTCGTGAAGATAATAATGATGACAACACGCAATTCCTCGAAAAAGACGGAAAGCGGGGACGGAGAAAGCAGGGACTAAACAACGGAGTGTCTTTACACTAGTTTTCTATGGTTCCTGCAGTTCCCTCTGCCTACTCTGCCATGTGCGGGATAAAGCGTGAAGCTAAAAAAAAAAGTAAAAATAGTTAATCAATCGACCATTTTGATAAGGTTTTTTTATCTTTCTTTAAAAGCACTCTGTATAATAGTGATAACTGCATCAAAACTCGTACAATTTCTAAAAACTTCGTTAAGATGGATACGTTTAAATTATTTAACTTATATATATTAAGCCAGTTGCTCACCGCAAAGTTCAATAAACTTAGGTTTTTTTGTAGAAGCTATTTTTTCCAATGAATAAACAAACTTGAGATGTCTTAGAATACTATTAAATAATATATATAAAATTTCTTTTAAGTAAATACATTTTATAACAGTTTTTTTCAACTACTTAGGAAATATTTAAAATTTAAATAGGTAGAGAACCGTAGGCAGAGAGAACCTAGTGATAAGACATTCTGTTCCTCGCTTTCCACGCTTCCTCGCTTTTTGAGACTTTGGGTACTCAGTGATGGAACTAAAAAAAATAAAAATACTGGAAATCGAACTCACAAACTATTATTATTAAACATCAATCTGTCCCTTTCTTTCACAGACATAACCTAGGATGGTTAATTTCTTGCCGTTTTGACAGTACAGTGTGCCTGCGTCATACTTGACAGGCTTTTATCGTTTGGCAGTATTCAGAGGATTGCGAAACCTAAACTATTTATTTTTTTCCTTTTTAAACTCTTTCCCTTTTTTTCCAGGTTTATAAGGCGTAAACTCTTAACTCCGGTTGCCTTACAGTTCACCGTGGGAATCGAAACTGTAATACTTTTATAAGTGTTTTTCAAAATTATAAAATAAAATTAATATAGTTAATTGTAGAAAGAACTCAGTTTAAGACACGTCGGTTCCTCGCTTTCCACATGAGTTTTAGAGAAACGAAGTTAGAACTAAATAATTAAAAACTTCATACTCAAAACCATCGCGTTTACGTCAAATCTGTATTCTGAATTGTGTCATCGCGGTCTTTTTGACTGGTATGTAGAATAATCCGGGCTTAACCTATCAACTGATCAACACGTATCTTTAGGGTTCAGCCGTGGGTCTGTGTAGTGTCCCGCGGTGTGGCGGGGACTGTGGGAGATAGTGAACTAAAATTCTGTTTTATATCCAAAGTACTTACTACCTTTATTGTAAAAGGATAATCGAAATGATAAAAGACGCGGCTTTATTACCAGAAGCGATGAAAAGGAATAGTAATAATCCAACCTTTCCGGAATCGAACCCACAAATCCTTTTTTAACTTAATGTCATTCACCAACGTTTTTATTTAAAATTTTATTTCATTTATCCCGCAATATTGTAGCCAACAGTGGATTACAAGAGCTAGGACCTGGTTCACACTTCAACCTTTTTTTAGGCTTTTCCACATTTTTCAAGTAGATTTTTTATTTTTATTTATTATAAGGGTTTTACTACTTATATCTGCGCACCATTACGACTGTAGGGACTTTGGCCATTATTTCATAAAAAATATAAAATTACACTTGTTTTTATTATTGTTATAGAATTTTTAATGATAGTTTAATAAAGAGTAGAAAATTATAAATATTATTTTATTAATAATAAATTCTTTAATATATGTCGATTAATTTTTAACATACAAGAAATGTACTATATAAAAAGACCTTGTAGAAGGCAGATAGAATATAGTGTTAAGACACTCCGCTGCCCGTTTCTTTCCGAGATATTATGTGTTGAGTGGCGAAGCTCAGCAACGCCTTTTTACCTTGTTGCCAAAGCGAAGAAAAGTGTTTTATTATTTCCCCTAATGGAAAGCGAACCCACTACACCTGGTTACAAAGCAAAGTAGAGTAATGAGTTCCCCCACTCAACTACGCAATGCCTGGAAAAGCGGGAAACAATGTCTAAACACCAAGGTTCCTAAGGTTCCCGCGGGAACCTTCTTGCGGGATATAGGGTAAAGCTTAAAACATATGTGTATTATTATAGGCTATATACAAACTATTAATTATAGATTAACCCAGAATTTTAACGACGAATGTCAATCATTTCACTTATCGCGTGACATTTAACCTGAGAACTCATTGTGTTTAAGAAATTTAACTATGATATAAGTAATGGTTTTTTATGGTTTCTTTTGCCATATCCCATATATGGCAGGGTACCAAGTGTCCATTTAAACTGATTTCTTTTGGGTTATCTTTTTTGTACATTTATTAAATCATATTTTGTAATTAAGCATCATAGTTTTCCCTATAAAATATTTAGGCAAAACCTTGTTTTATTTGATGCATTTAAAACAATAACATCTAAATCATCAAGGTCGAACCGGATAATTACCACGCTCTCACAGAGCACCGTCGTGACACAGCAGCATATTAATGCTGCTGTGTATCGTCACGTGAGTGAGAGTCCCGCAAGCGCATAAAGGGGGTTTGTCTGGGTATTTGGTTGGCAATGCCTCTACATCCTCTCAGGTGTGGATGTCTATGGGCGAGGGTGTCCACTTAACATCAGATGGCCCTTCTCCTCGTTTGCTAATATAAACAATATTAAAAAAGAAATCGTTTTCTGTTTGTTGAATGTTTTACTATCCTGATTGAATTTTCTTACGACATTTTCGAACCCCCAATACCGCGTTTACTAAGAAAAAAATATTAGACATATAGGTTGAACAGAAATATATAAACATATATATGTTCAACGTAAAGAATATGTCAGTAGATATAGGGCAACCTGAATGATGTGTTGACATCACCGCTTATCTTAGCTCTATTTGGGTCAATCTTTGTTATGGCTTTGTTAAGATATTATCGTTTGGATTATTCTTAGACGACCGTCGTGGCTCAGAGGCGTACCGTCTGTAAATGCGACGGTTTGTGGGTTCGATTCCTATTTATTAAAGACAAACTATTACTGTTAAAAAGTACATAAATATATAACATACATTTACCACTTAATAAATACATCTAAATTTTAAGTGCAGATAAATAAAATTATAATTTTCATTGTAACCAATATCACTCAAAAAGCTTTCAGTGAAAGGTTTTTTTATAATTAAATTTAAGATTTTTTTGGTAGCTCGATTTGAACCCGCGTCTCTTTAAAACCGTCCAAGGATAAACGTTCATTACAGACGTACAACAATGGGTAGGAAATCGATATATCAACCTTTAAATAGTTTTTGCACACCTCGGTCAACTACAGGATGTTTTTAAACAGTCTTCCTATACTCATCCTCATTAATATACAGCCCACATAAGTGTTTGAGTATGTAAATTATATACTGACGTAAATCCCCGCAAGCACTTAGTGTTTTATATATATATATATATATATATACATATATATGTATATTTAAAAACATATATATCTCTTTTTGTACCTTTTCGGAGAATATGGATAGTGATAAATCACTCAAGACCATTGGCGTTTCTTAAGACATTTGGAGAAGGGTTAGACTTAGTATGTCAAGAATGCCACATGGTGCTTTTTTGTTCTTTGCTCAGTCCCGTTTTGTTGGGAAAAAACCTCCTGTATCCTCCCCATAAGTTTCCCAAAGTCCACTTAACTTTGCCACCTTTTTTTCTTAGTTTCACTTTCAAAGCACTCGCAATCATTGACCCATCATTCGTATTTTTTTTTATATTATCCGGGTAGGCATATGACTCCACTCCACCTGATGGTAAGTGGAAGTGGAGTCCAAACGCGAAGACTACTAGTACTGACAACAAAAATGAGCTGCACTAGTCACCCTCGCCATGCCGGCCCGCAAGATGCCTCTTCAGGCCTCGTTTAAAGAGACGTGAAGTGAACGACGCTTTGCCATGCGACATAGCTCACTCAGGCACTGGTTATACGCTGGCTGATCTCGAAACGCGGTTGTATAGCCACTTCACGAGTTTTTCACCATGCGTACGGTGGTAACAAACCAGGCGGATGATTGAATGTTAATCATATAAATTAAATATTTCGTAATACTTCAGAAGTAATCTAAAAAGCAAAAAAAGCCCTAATCTATTACAAGTAAAATTTGTAAGACCTTACATCCCATTAGCGCCTCCTCTCCACACGCCTTAGCCCTTATTGCATTAAACATTTTTTAGTCTTTATCATCTAAAACTACCCTCATTTTAAAACAGATTTCTAAAGCTAAAAGCTAAAGCTGGCTAAAGTTAATTTTAAAAGGAAAATTTCGAAACACGTATACATTACATACAGTTTCGAGTATATACGGACATAGATTCCACGTAATTGCATTAAATGACATAAGTCACTCAATAACTATACTTCAGGATAGTTCCCGTCCAGTACGGGCAGTTGCCTACGTGCAACTGCCCCAAATGATATTTTTTTTTCTAATGGACATGAATGCTATTGACCTTAATTAGTCTTGACAGCGTCACCCAGAGAATAAAATGAGAATTAATGGCTGCTCAGAAGATGGTATGTAGGGAGGTCAGTCAGTATCTAAAACTACCCTCATTTTAAAACAGATTCCTAACTACATATTTTTAATATTTATATTTAAAATTCTCAAAATATAAAATATTTAGGCCTAAGAAAAAAGGGAAACTATCACACGTAATAACAACAGTTCTTAAACTCTTTATGCTTTCTCCGTCCATATTTAAGACGTAACTACGCGGCGTTGAGTTCCGCCGCTCAAAACGCTCTAGCTGCTAAAATTAAAGAAATTGGCAAATTCAAAGCTTACGTAAATTATATTTATATAACAAATCTATTAAAGTTAATTGGTTTTACGTGTTGCTCGTTTACAACATGTTCGGACCACTCATAGTCGTCTATTAATATTCAATTCCCATTAAGTCAATGCTGATTTACCTGCTTAAGATTCAGTGTTCGTGCATTCACCTTTTGAGTGCTTAACTTGCTAACGTAATTCATTGGCGCGTTTAGAAAGTTCCTTACACGGATCTAGATATCTAAATTAAAATCTTTTTACTATAGTTGTACTTAATTATTGTATTAAATATGTATGTAGTAATTAGATATGCCAAAAAAAATCTAATGTATTTCTCAGCCAACTTATTTTTTCTAGGTCACCTAGTTCTGACTTATCACCAAATATTCGACATATTGCATGTTGATTAGCCGAAATCAATACCGCACTTCGTCTTCTTACCGCGTAGGGATCAAATCCAAAACTAATACTTATAGAAACCATATAAACATTTGAACGCTGCGTTCAAATTTTGATACATTTTCTTTAAGTATTTTTTCTATCCTCAGTGTGGATTAACACTTTAAAAATCACAAAAATACAAACGGAAACTATTTAGTTTACAATAAGGCGCTGGACTTCAGCGTGACTAACATAAATGATGAGACAGGCTTAGAAGTTAGAGAAATTGGGAACTTCTTATAGCTTCTTATAGCTCTTCTTCTTCTGACTAAAAGTTGCTGTGAGACTTTTCCTAATGTCATAGGAAAAGTAAGGACGAGTTGTGGCGCTGATTCCGCAGTTGATGTACCCACTGTATGTTAACGCGGCGGCTTGTGGGTTCGATTCCCAGTCGGGAAAGATGGATGTTTACACTTCCATTTTCATAGCTCTGACGTCAAGGAAAAGCGCAGCGTTGAATTCCACCACATAACACGCAATGCATCGAAAAAAGGCGGTGTACGAGGATAGGGTGTCTTAACACTAGGTTCCCACGATTCCTGCGGTTCCCTCTGTCTACCCTGCTATGTGCGGGATAAAGCGTGAAGACATTAAAAAAAGTGTAACATAAAAGAGAAAATAATTTTTTACTTTTGTTTTTTTTACGTATTTAATTTCATTTAATAAAACATTTTTAAACATGCCCAAGCTCGCAGTGCTTCTAACACTTAGCGCTGAGGAAAAAAATTTGATTGATTGATTGAGTTAAGTAATTCTTATTATGTGAATGAGTTAATGAGGGTACAGATGAGACTTATATAACATTTGCTTATATTACATTCACATAATATGTTTTTTATATATTTATACATATATGTATATATAACGTTGTGGCGCAGATGCGTAGCGTCTATTATTCGTCGTAGTTTGTGGGTTGGATTCCCATAAGAGGAAAATGGATTTTTCTATTTTCATATTCTTCGAGAACGGAGAAAGCAGGGAGTAAGCAACGGCTTGTCTTAACACTCGGTTTCTATCGTTCCTGCGGTTCCATCTGCCTACCCTGCCATGTGCGGGATAAAGCGTGAAAACATAAAAAAACTATTATAGCATAAAATAACTCTACATCAGCATTATATATTATTTGTGGAAGCATTTAAATACACACTCTTAAAAAGGCGAGCTTGTAACTTTTTAATTTTTGCACCATTTTAAAGATATCGAAAAGGCGGTTAGGTAAAAAATGTAGCCGATGTTCGAACTTGATCAGTTCAATTGGTAATTGATTCAACAAATTCCACACGTTAGCCTATTGGATTTGCTTGAAAAACGTTTTGCGCTTTATGTCAGTCTCAAAAATTGACTGCCTCTGAACAAAAACTTGCTTTCTAACCATCATAAGTATTATTTAAATAAATAAGTAGTTTATCGTATCGTATTAAATATGTAGGGGACGGAGAAAGCAGGGACTAAGTAACGGAGTGTCTTAACACTAGGTTCATATTGTTCCTGTAGTTCCCTCTGGCCTACCCTGCAATATGAGGGATAAAGCGTGAAGCTAAAAAAAAGTAGTTTATTTTAGTAGTTTTATAATAACTAAGTTACCTCTAGCTTCATTCCCAGAACTAACTAAAGGCCTCATTAAATTTTTCTAGACCGTCGTGGTGCAGAGGTATAGCGTCTGCTTGTTAAAACGATGTCTTTTGGATTCGATTCCCAATCGGAGAGAATAAAATATTTTAATTTTCCAAACGACACGGCAAAGCGCGGTGTTGTGTTTCGCAAGCCTAAAAGGCAAAAAGTTGGAAACGAAGTGTCTTAACACTAAATTCTCTCTGCTTCCTCTGTTATATGCTGGATGGAACGTGAAGCTAAAATAAAGCTATACGGGAAAATGGTGATTTAATATAAATAAAATTTAGATATATTTATGTTAAAAACATAAACAAGTGTAATAAATGTTTTAAGCGAATCGTTAATCGTTCCACTAAATTACTAGCGGATTATTTACAGTTTACTGTACGCGCTCGTGTCATACGATAACAGATATTATATATATATATATATATATATATATATATATATATATATATATATATATATATATATATATATATATATATATATATATATATATATATATATATATATATATATATATATATATATATATATATATATATATATATATATATATATATATATATATATATATATATATATATATATATATATATATATATATATATATATATATATATATATATATATATATATATATATATATATATATATATATATATATATATATATATAAATTCATACAAAATCGATGAAAATTTATTAATTTGCACTCACAAAATTCTGGAAATAAGCTGTTCTTTGAATTTATAAGAAAATATGTTTTGTATAGAAAAAACTAGTAAGCGATTTCAAGTATTACGTCACTATATAAAATAATTGGCAGAAGTTCAAAATGATACTGAGAAATACATATATATGTGTATATTGGACAGGTAAGTAGAGTCATTTTATGCTACGAAAAGAATCGATAAATATAAAATAAAGCATTAGACCTCGGTAGACATATATGTTATTCTAAAGTAAGGTCGCTTATTCAATTAGACAAATATATACACACACACGTATATATATATATATATATATATATATATATATATATATATATATATATATATATATATATATATATATATATATATATATATATATATATATATATATATATATATATATATATATATATATATATATATATATATATATATATATATATATATATATATATATATATATATATATATATATATATATATATATATATATATATATATATATATATATATATATATATATATATATATATATATATATATATATATATATATATATATATATATATATATATATATATATATTGTCATCATAAATGTCTGTAAAGAAAAAGTTACTCTTTACGTTTCCAATTTTCTTGAATACGAGATTTTTTGGATTCCATACCTAAAACATATAAACGACCTTATTACTCATCCACTGTCTTCTTCTTCTTCTCTTTATTTATGGCATTATGAGCGTACCAGTTGAGCACAATTCACTTCACCAGTCTCACGTTGAATGGAGAATAAACAAAAGAGAATGTACGGTACAAAAGAGAAAAATCGTCCGCTGTCAGTCTGCACTTTATTCCGCATATTGCAGGGTAGGCAGAGGAAACTGCAGGAACCATATGAACCTAGTGTTAAGACACTCCGTTGCTTAGTTCCGTCCCCACTTTCCGTCTTTTGCGAGGCATTGCGTGTTAAGTGGCGGAACTCAACGCCGCGCTGTGCCTAATTTGCAGAGCGGAAATAGAAAAGTCCATCTTCCCCAGTGGGAATCGAACCTTCAAACCGCTGCGTTTACAGGCAGACGCTTACGCCTTTGCGCCACGACGGCCCTGAAGGTTGCTGGGTAAATAAACTAAACTTTTATTGGGGTTACTTTATATATTTTTTGTTCAATATAAAAATATTAGTAGGTAGACGGTTAAAATATTCACAGAATATGTAGTCAATTGTTAAAATAAATAAGTAATTAAAATTAAAGTAATAATTAGACAAAACGCGGCGTTGACTTCCGCCACTCAACATGCAATGCCTCAAAAAAGGCGGAAAGCAGGGACTAAGCAACGGAGTGTCTTAACACTAGGTTCGTATAGTTTCTTCAGCTCTCTCTGCCTACCCAGCCATGTGCGAGATAAAGCGTGAAGCTAGAAAAAAAAGTAATATAAGCTTCCCAGACGTATTATGAAATATATATATAGAATCGAGTCGTTACTTACCTAGGCGGAATTAAAGCGTGGAGCTATGTATGTGCGTATGACGTAAGTATGTCACGTAACATACATGTTATATGTTATCAACATTGGCTTATCGCGTGTGATAAGTAGCAAATTTGAATGATAATTATTTACATTTTACTTATGTAGCTTAATCTAAATATGTATATGATTATATATATATATATATATATATATATATATATATATATATATATATATATATATATATATATATATATATATATATATATATATATATATATATATATATATATATATATATATATATATATATATATATATTACATCATGACTTTATTCAGTGATATTTTAATTGTCTTCTATAGGTACATACAAAGTGCTCTCAAGTGTTCTTAAATACTTACTACCACTAAAAACTTATAACCTACTGTCCTATTTCACGCATTGCTCATACTAGACATTTCCTTCCCCCATACCCAAATTTCCCCAATAAAGGAATTGAACCTAAACTCCATAAGCTTACAGACAAATGCTGTCCCACGGCACTGCATAATTTCGTCTTGTATAATAAAAGAACCGCTAAATTAATATATAAGCAGTGATTGCGCAAACGCTTTTCCCAGAACATGCTCGTATATTTTTCTCGCTAATATTTTTGGCAATAATACTTGTAATGTACTGACAGCGTGCCTCGAAGATTATATCTGTTATATGCGCATGCGCATATGTTATTGCTTAGGTAGACTACAATATAAGTTTTATCAGATTTTTTTTATATACTATTAAAATGATTGTTGATAAAATGCTTAATAGAGGTTTTTTTTTTTGAAATATTTTGTATTATATGGGATAAAACTTGGAAATGCGTTAATAAGGAAACTTGTCTTTTTCTCGCTTAACTTCGATATATATATATATATATATATATATATATATATATATATATATATATATATATATATATATATATATATATATATATATATATATATATATATATATATATATATATATATATATATATATATATATATATATATATATATATATATATATATATATATATATATATATATATATATATATATATATATTTGTTATGTGTGATATATTTTAATGTACTTCTGTCTAAACTATGAATATAACTTGAAATCGAAATAAAGAATGAATTTAAAGTAAAAATGCTAATAGATGCTTAATAGTACAAATTTGATGTGCAAAGTATAAATTTGAAGTTGAAAACCTATTTATGCCTCAAGTAGGAAATGACCCGGCGACCTTATGAAAGAATTTTGACTAATGTATGTAGAATAGAAATTATTATCAATTAAAATGAGCAGTGGTCAAAAGGCAAAGACTTTAGACTTTAAGTTTACCTACATTACATCAAAAACAAAAGAGATCATCTCGGGGAAGATGGATTTTTCTATTTCCATTATCTTCGCTCTGGCAAAGCGCGACGTTGAATTCCGCCACTACAACGCCGCTTCGAAAGATGGAAAGCGGGGAACATAGTGTCTTAACACTAGATTCCCATAGTTCCTGCGGTTCCCTCTGCCTATCCTGCTATGAGCGGGATAAAGCGTGAAGCTAAAAAAAACTTGTAAGCTACCTTAAGCGTAAATCTATTCTGGATAACAGTCTTATAAAACGCAGATAAAAAATCAGTTTGTTACAGATTACGTCAATTGTCATTTTATTAGTATTGTCCGCATATAAACTGCTTGTAGGAAACTCCATAGGTTATATAAAACCCGACCTGAAGTTATTGCTAATAAAAACTTGATTTCCTATATTATAATCTGTGGTGTAATTAAAGAGTTTTAGTGTTATTTTAGTTTTTTTTCACGCTTTATCCCGCTGTTCTTTGCGTGTTATTCTTAGTTTTGTTATGAAAAAAATAAGGTTATATATTTTTCTTGAGTCGGAATTGTATTCACAAACGTCGGTCTTACAGTCATATGCTTTGCCGCTGTGCCATAATGGTCACCAGTTCTCTTTTGGTTGTTATGAATATTGTTAGTTATGATTTTATGTTTTATTTTCTTGCTTGAGAGAAGGCGCGGCGTTTAGTTACGCCACTCAATGCAAAATGTATTGAGAAAGAGAGTGGCTTTGTCACTAAACTGTCCTTGCTTATCCGTATATTTGAATTTAAACACGTAAAAACTTCGACAGTTTCCAAAAAGCGCACGTTTTTTTTTAATCAATTCTTTACAATATATTTATTTATTTTTATTTATTTATTTAATAGTTTGGGATAACAACAGCATAGACTACAATTTAAAAATTAAACAAATTTTAGATTAAGAACAAAGCCAATTACAGTTATCCTCTGAAGACAATTAATTTCGTGAGGAGCAGAAAATAATAAAAAGCATGATGGAAACCGTGTATATATCGTATATATATATATATATATATATATATATATATATATATATATATATATATATATATATATATATATATATATATATATATATATATATATATATATATATATATATATATATATATATATATATATATATATATATATATATATATATATATATATATATATATATATATATATATATATATATATATATATATATATATATATATATATACACATACACACATACATATTATAAATAGTAGTATGTCATATGATAATAATACTATATATATATATATATATATATATATATATATATATATATATATATATATATATATATATATATATATATATATATATATATATATATATATATATATATATGCTCGTGTTATATTTTTTTTAAACAACGGAACGGAACAATGACGGAATTCCAGCTGCATTCAAATTTTGGTGTTTTCTTCAAGTACCGATTTTAATGAAAATATACAAAAAATGTCTTTTTTTCAACCGATTCTTAATATACAATACAATGTTTTTTTTACAAAATAACAGAAAGTTGAAGTCGATGACTTCCATCGGACCATGAAATGATTCAAATAAAAAACATCTATTCAAGTTTGAATACTGCTTTATGAAAAAAATTGTAGACACCTCTTTTGCGGGCTATTTTTATATATATATATATATATATATATATATATATATATATATATATATATATATATATATATATATATATATATATATATATATATATATATATATATATATATATATATATATATATATATATATATATATATATATATATATATATATATATATATATATATATATATATATATATATATATATATATATATATATATATATATATATATATATATATATATATATATATATATATATATATATATATATATATATATATATATATATATATATATATATATATATATATATATATATATATATATATATATATATATATATATATATATATATATATATATATATATATATATATATATATATATATATATATATATATATATATATATATATATATATTCTGTTTCATAATCGATTCGTGAAGCAAGACTATAAGCTATAAAGCTATACACGTGAATCTTATGTCTGCCTAAAGATACACTGTAAGCGCTTAGCACGTGTAAACCAACGCCACGAGCAAAGCCGAGGTTATAAGCTAGTGTTAATTATGTTTTTACCAATATTTTATAATAACAACATAAAAGGCATGACATTTGAGTTTCTCGTTTTTTTCTCATTTTTATTAAAATAAGATTCTATAGATTTCTATTCATTTAATGGCCGAAGATATTCTTGTAGCATTTGTTCGTAAACCTAACTCCGTGCCACTAGGACGTGCTTAGTTAAAGATATTATTAAAAAAATAAAAAGATATTAGTAGACTACTATTACTAGAAGGCTAGGTCTGGAGTAAAATTAGGTGGATATTAGAGAACGTAGTGTCTTAGCACTAAATCTCCTTTGCCTTTATTGTTTTGCCAAAAAAAACAATATGTTTTTTGTTATTAATAAATATTTCTTTTGTTACAGATGTAAAATAAAGTTGCTTCAAAATCGATCGCGCTAAGTATGGGAAGTCCTAAAGTACCGAACGCCCAACCACATCTACCAATGGCTGACGAAAAGAAGTCCATAAAAAACATACTGATAAAGCCATTTCAGGCTCTCTTCCAAAAAGATAAAAAGAAAGAGAAAGCAAGAGACAAAGATAAAATAGTAAGAGATGAAGAAGTAGAAGCTCCCAAGCCTATTGAAAATATCAATGTTACTCCTGTAACCGATTTACTCGAGAAGATCAAGAAATTGGATTTGGAGAAGGAGGTTTCTGATAATGAAGATGAAGAATTTAGTAATTTTTCATACAAGATTATAAAAGAAGAAGCAAGAGATAAGAGAAACGACTCTCATTCGTCAGAAGATAGCGGTTTCGTGGAGAAGTGTATGGCCAATGATTTTGATGAGGAAAAGGATAGAGCTCTCGTTGATTCATTTAAAAAGTTAAATGTAGAAGAACAGGTAGGTCTTGTTTTACTTCAAAATTTATAACTTGTGTACTATATAAAGATTATTTTACTTGTTAATAAATCAGAGGACATTGAGAACAGCGTACGAGGAAGATGCATTTTCTATTTTCATTGTCTCCACTCTGGCAACTAGGCAAAGTGCGGCGTTGAGTTCCGCCACTCAACACGCAATGCCTCGAAAAAGGTGGAAAGCAATGAACGTAGTGTTCTCTCTGACTGCCCTGCCATGTGCGGAATGAAACGTGATAGTTTCATGCAAAAAAAAATGAAAAGATTGTGATTTTAGAGAAGAAATATAAACATTTCTTCTCTACATTAGATAAAGTGCGAGAAGTGGAGAACCTAGAACTTCACAGTGTTAAGGCACTCCGCTTTAAAACTAGATCTTTGTCTACCGAGCAGGAAACTTGTGATGATGAAACACAGATTCTTCGTTCATTTAATCAGACCTAGAATTCTTTTTTATTTTAACATATTTGGGTTTGAACCCATTACTATCTGAGGTTCTCAGCATCATGATGTGAATGTCGTCATCCTTTATACCTTATCTCTAATCTATTTTGATTAGATGATTGGATAATAGCTGTCAGTCGTACAAGCTCCCGGATTTTGTAAATATTGTTGAGTCATAGACTGTAATATTATTTATTATTATTATTATTATAGCTTCACGCTTTATCCCGCACATGGCAGGGTAGGCAGAGGGAACTGCAGAAACCATACGAACCTAGTGTTAAGACACTCCGTTGCTTAGTCCCTGCTTTTTTTTCCGTCCCCGCTTTACGCCTTTTTCGAGACATTGCGTGTTGAGTGGCGGAACTCAACGCCGCGCTTTCCCTGGTTGCCAGAGCGAAGAAAATGGAAATAGAAAATTATCTTCCTCGAGTGGTAATCGAACCCAGAAACCGTCGCGTTTATAGGCAGGCGCTTACGCCTCTGCGCCACGACGGTCTTCATGACGGTCAACTGTAATATGTTATATTATATTTTAAATGACATAATATAATGGTGTTTATGAATAGTTTTTTTGGTAATTTGTCTTAAATCGATTTAGCAGCTTACTTTAGACGTAATCGAAATATCATAAAATCGATATAACGGCACGATTTTTTACGATATATAAAGTAAGGAATACCGTTGAGTACTAAAATTTGTAAGTGTTTTTTTTTTACTTAGATAAAAAGCCGCGCATAATTCATGATATAGCTTAGTGGTCGAAGTGCTTGGACAGTTTTCATGAGGCACTGGTTCAAATCCCACCGTTTTCAATTTTTTTATGTTTTTCTTTCTCTTTAAGTATTTTTCTATTTCAATGTGAGTATTTACACTTGAAAAATAACTAAAATATATATTTTTTTTTTATTTTCTTTAGAGCAAAGAAGAAAATGGCAAGAAAATCAAGAAATTACAAACAGTGGTCATACCCAGAGCTCCAATACATACGAAGAAACATGGCAAATCAATGCATCCATATCAAGAGCAAAATGACAATGTATTTAGACAGGTATTTATTTTTTAATATTGTAATATTAATATATAATTGTACGAAGCAAGTTTTGAACCCGCGACATTTAAAGGCAAATGGTAGTGTGTTCAATTTTTATAGATTTTATATTTCTGATATGACTCCAAAAGTTACTTTAAAAATAATTACCAAATTTAATTCTAAAACTAAAATATTTTCAATATTTCTTGTCTTATCGTATTTGGAATTCGAACCTACTATCTCCGTTGCTCTAACAAGATTTATACAGTTAGTTAACAATTGTACTATTAGGCTAGAAGTATGTTAGATGAAAATATACACATCGAATTGAGAACTTACTTCTTTTGATAGGCGGTTAAAACCTATCCGATAAACCGTCATGGCGCACAGGAATAGCGTCTACCTTTAATCGCTATGGTCTGAGGGTTCGATTCCCACATGGTGAAGATGGATTTTTCATTTCCATTTTCTTCGCTCTAGCAATGGAGTTCCGCCAATCAACATGCAATGCGTTGAAACGGCGGAAAGCGAGAAAAAAAGTGTCGTAACACTATGTTTCCACAATTGCTGCGGTTCCCTGCGTCTACCCTGCTATGTGCGGTATAAAGCGTGCAGCTATTTATTTTTAATTGAAAACTTCCTAATGTTGGTAGTCAGTTAAACCTATGTGATACACAATTAGAGATCCAAGAGTTAGTCTCTTCGTCGTCGTAGAATTTGTTTTATTTAACTTTTCAAGCCACCTTTTTAATATAATTAAAGTAAAGTTGTAAATTAAAAACTCGTCTCTCTAAATGTGCACCATGAAAATGCTACCACAGATAATATACAATCATTATGATGATGATGTTTATCAAAATAAAATATAATCGATTACAGCAATATAATCGATTAGATATATTTTATTAAATGCAAAACAATGCACAGCCTCAAGATTTATCCAGCTCATAGCAGGGTTGGCAGATGGAACCGCAGAAACGGCGGGAGTTTAGTGTTCAGACACTCCGTTTCACGTGAACCGCCTTTTCGAAGCATTGCGTGTTGAGTGGTGGGACTCAACTCCGCGCTTTACCTATTTGCCAGTGTGAAGAAAATGTAAATGAAAATCTATTTTCTCCTCATGGGAATCGAACTCACAAACCGTCAGCGTTTACAGGTAGATGCTACGCTACGACAGTAGTAATGAAAAACAGCCATAATATAGTTGCTAAGTAAATAAACTATGTAAGTTAGGTTTATATGATTCTAATAGAATTTTGTTTACGATTCTTATGACTCCGGCTTTCCTTCACAAAAACAATAAGCAATGGAACGGAACGACGAACTGATTGCTTACTACTAGTTCCTGGTCGGCCGATTACGTGAAACGTGCTGAATTCACGTTAACGTACTTACGCGTCTATATCAATATTATAAGAATGAAGAGTTTGGTTGTTAGCGCAAATCTCAGAAACTGTTGGTTAGAAGGACGTGGAGGAGTCTGCCTGTAAACGCGATGTTTTGTGGTTTCGATTCCCATAATGGGATTATGGATTATTACGTTTCCATTTTCTTCGCACTGGTAAATAGGCAAGCGCGGTGTTGAGATCCGCTACTCTAATGTAATGTTCGCAATGTAGTGCGTGGCTTAACTCTGGCTTTTACGTAACTTGTAACTTTAAAAAACATATCAATATTATTATTTAAAGAAAATATTTTATTAATGTCAGTCATTAATATCAGATTTTTTTTATATACCAACTATGCTATAAGAAGCAAAAGAACTTGAAACGGGTGACCTAATAATATACTTTAAAAAGTTAATTATTTATATTATATACTTAATTTATATAGAGATTACATCAACCTCAATTTAATTGTCGAACCAAATAAATAAAGCTATTTAAAAATAAAACGTCATCTCTAATTACAAACGTTGTATTCAATCGTGGGGATCGTTTTTTTGTTTGTTGCGAATCTTTCTAGGGTTCCTTGGCCTTCTTAAATTTTTCTAGCCTTTTCATAGTTTATTTAAATTTCTTTAGTACAATGCACAAATAATTATTCGCTTCGCTTCGTAGTAATAATAGTTAAAAGTAAGCAATCGTTATTTTGTCTTATAATATAGGTGTAGTTTCTCTTATGTCTTAAATGATAATACAGTTTTGATTAGTCTTTATCAACTCGGTAAAGTTATAATACAAGTAATATTTGAAAATTTTAATTTTTATTTCAAACGAAGTAAATATTTAGATAATCGGTTTAAAATAAAATATTATTTATCAAGCAAACGCAGCGTACACTATCCTGTCGACGTGGGATAGGGATATATAGGGATATTCTGTTATTTATTTTGAAGGAAAACTGACAGGTTCATAACGTTTATAGTAACGTGATCTTTACGTCGTTCGTATTTAATAATGATCACCTCACGCGTTACACGGCACTTATAAATATCATTTAATGGAAAAACTATCCTTCGCCTAAACTATTGATAATTCTTGACACCCTACTACACACTACCTATATTCCTACATATATACATACATATATAGGTAGTATCAACGAAGCCATGCTGTTACATATACCCGGTATATTACAATACTTAAACCAGTTTCAACTCATATTCTTAATTTCACAATGCTTTATAAAAAATTTAAAATATAATAATTTCTTTGTATGTAACTTAAATTATTAAGCAAGATTTTAAAAATACACGAAAGAATAGGGAATTATAAGCAATCTATTACGGAACCCTACGTTCGTCAAACTTTCGTCTCGCTTGACGAGTTTTTTCACTCTTTTTCTTGTTACCGTTAGTTTAAATAGTATGATCTAATTATCTTATGGTTTGTCAATTGACTTCAATTAAGTTTGCCTTGAGGTATAAAAAATATCTGTTATTTTCATTTCCTTGTTCCATAACTAAAGGAATTACTAGAGTTTGATAACTAAAGAATTATTAGTCTTATTATTAGAAGACAAGCCGCGACTTTACTTACCATCATTCAAAATTAGGCGGAGAGTGGAGACACTAGAGTCGCTGAATTAGACTCTTTCTGTCAAATTTACCACATAAACAACAACAAAGACGTGTTTTTTTCTAAACAAATGTATTATTTAAAAACATGAACTGTTCATAAAATTAGCTAAACTTTAACCAATGATCTTATAATTTTCAGATCAACCAGGTAAACAGGCAGACATTCTCAGGCGGCCAAGTTATAGTCAATTCGAATTCACGTACAGAAACCTGCACCGATATAGAGACAGCTCTCAAGCTTGTCGACATGAGCGTCACAAACTTCGCCCAAAACTCCCAACAAGAACAAGTAGATCGTTGGCAAATAGCCCAAGAATATATAAACGAAGACCAAGACAAATCTGATGACATCCTCTTGGAATTCATGAAAGATAACTATGAGAAAGTCAGCACCCCAATTTACACCAGCCCCCTAAACAAAACCCCAACTATTAATCCTGTAGAGGAATTCACCAATGCGACCCATACATTCGATTATGACATCGACTGGGCAATAATGGACACGCAATTGGAGAAACCCTCGATTTTCCTCACCCCTCCACGATCCGAGAACGTACCGAGCCCAATGTCCGATTCTCAGGCCTCTTTCTATCCCACTACAGACTATACCCTGTCCCCTCAAACTTCATCGCCAATGTATAACAGTGATTATGAGAAGTACCAAGATATCCCGGCCATAGATGAATATCCCAGCTGTGTTTTGGATAACACGGAGTCTGATAAAGACACAGATAAGAAAAAAGAAAAAGACAAGTCCTCGATGTCTATGAAACAGTTTAAAGATCTCCAAAAGCAAATTGCAACGGATTTCTCCAAGAAGGAATGCTGTCAGATAAACAGGAAATCCTGTAAGGAGATATTTGAGGAGCACATACGGAAATTGAAGGTTGAAGATCGGAAGAGTTTATGCTACAGTATAGCTAATATGGACTTCAAGACAGCTTATGGGTAAGTTTTTGGTTCTTGCTTTTGCTAAATTAAAGTCTTATCTTGTAAAAGCAACAGTTTGTAGATTCAATTCCCATACGGGGAAGTTGGATTGTTTTGTTTTCATAGATTCTTTCCATTTTCTTCGCTCTGGCAACTAGGCAAAGTGCAGCGTTGAGTTCCGCCACTCAATACGCAATGCCTCGTAAAGGCGGTACGCGGGGAACTTAATGTCTCAACTGTTCCTGATGTTCCCTCTGCCTGCCCCGCTACGTGCGGGATAAAGCGTGAAGCTAAGATAAATAACTATACATTTTTGGTGTTTGGCTGCCTAGATTATTGACTGTTTATAATAAATCTATATATATATATATATATATATATATATATATATATATATATATATATATATATATATATATATATATATATATATATATATATATATATATATATATATATATATATATAAATCTATATATATGTAGGGATTTGTCATACTTATTTATATATATAATTAAATATACATAACAATGTTGAAAGCATTTATAAGGTGTCAACTTTTTTCATATATTTTTATTTTTATTTATGAAACAGGCATTATATTTACTTACGTACAGGGAAAATTAGTTACATTCGCTTCATGTTTAAAATAATTCCTGAGGAAAATTTTGTACGACAGATAAAATCTGAGATATAGCTTCTGTGCTATAGATCTATATCTCATAAAAATAAGTTATTTATACTATGGACACGATGATTATACTAAATTTACTTGCGACTTTGCTTGCTGATTGTTCATAAATCATTATGAATTATCTATATATATATATATATATATATATATATATATATATATATATATATATATATATATATATATATATATATATATATATATATATATATATATATATATATATATATATATATATATATATATATATATATATATATATATATATATATATATATATATATATATATATATATATATATATATATATATATATATATATATATATATATATATATATATATATATATATATATATATATATATATATATATATATATATATATATATATATATATATATATATATATATATATATATGTACTTATACGTCTTAATCTTCTTATCTAATCTTTCTATTTAAAATTGTTATCAATGCAATTACGCAATAGGTATATTAAAATTTATACACCTTTTATCTATAGTATAACGTATTGTGACATTTCTTGCAAAAATTTTAGTTTTCAGTATTATTTTTGTCTTTACGTGTAATTTAGAGACGAGTTTGGGAGTATGTTTTTAAAGAGCACTGTCGTGGCGCAGAGGCCCGGGCGTCTACCTATAACGTGAGAGTTAGCGGGTTCGATTCCCATGACTGGAGGATGAATAATTTTCGTTTTGTTCTCTCTGGTAACAAAGCTAATTCGCGGCGTTGAGCTCCGCCACTCAACATGCAATACCTCGAAAGACCATAGGCGGAATACGCAATGTCTTAAAACTAGTTTTTTACAGTTCCTACTATTCCGTCTGCGTAACTTGTGGGATGCAGCTTGAAGCCAAAAAAACTATACATATGTTTATATATTGTTTTTATTATAATTAATATATGGCTTAAACTTCTACAGTGTTAAACTCCGCTGCTTGAAACAATATCTCGAACTAAGACACAAATCGGAGAACTAACTATATTCTTACTACGACCTCCATCACCGTCACTTTCTAATATAATGCAAGGATGTCACGACCTATATCCAAGCCTTGCAAAGCAGCATGGTGTAAATAGAGGAATATGTCGCCTAAAATGTTCTGGGTTGTTTACGGCCAAGGAGCTGTAGATTAATCACGTGAAATTTGAAAAAAGGGGGAGGTGTCCAAAAAAATCACGAAATATAATAGGGGGGGGATGAGGGGTAATGTTTTTTTTTGTCTTCACGCTCTATCCCGCACATGGCAGCGTAGACAGAAGGCACCACAGGAATCATAGGAACCTAGTGTTGAGACACTCCGTTGCTTAGTCCCTGCTTGCCGTTTTTTCTTGAGGGAATGCCTCAAGTGTTGAGTGGCGGAACTTAACGCCGCGTTTCGCCTAGTTCTAGAGCGAAGAAAATGAAAATAGAAAATTCCATCTTCTCCGAGTGGGAATCGAACCCACTAACCGTCGCGTTTACAGGTAGACGCTACGCCTCTGGGGTAAAATATATCACGTTTTAGATACACGGATTTTCGGTAAATGCATACAAAATCGTAAGATTACCAAGATCCTTTGTTAGTACTAAAAAAACACATGGGGAAAAGAGTGGGTATGATCTTAAATCTCTCCAAGTATTATTACCAAGGGGGAAGGAGGGTACAAAAATGCCAAAAATATATATAATATTTCAAAGAATGATTATGTAATTTCGCTTCGCTTTTTTGTTGATTTCTCCATTGGTAAAAATATAAATAAATTATAATAATATGTAAGAATTTAAGCTGAAGCACGACGAGGCCGTATGGTGTAGCGGTTAGAGTGAGGTTTCAAACAGGCACTGCACTGGTTCGAATCCGGCTACAATTGTTTTTTTTTTGTTTACTTACTCTGCAATAATTTTAAAACTAATAATTTTACATTTTTTCAAGTTCGCGCTTTACGTTGCATAGAAATGGTTAACTTGATTTATTATGGTCTATAGCCTACATTAATAGACTACCCACTACAAAATAAAAAAAATAGTCTATACTTCGATAGATGGACTAATAGCAAACAAGAGTTCCCGAGGAACCTAGTTTTTTTTAGCTTCACGCTTTATCCCGCACGTGACAGGGTAGGCAGAGGGAACTGCAGGAACTATTGGAACCTAGTGTTGCATAATCCCTGCTTTCTCCGTCTCCGCTTTCCGCCTAAGTGTTATGATAAAATTTCTTTAAAAATATAGACCGAGGGACGCCCAGGTAATCTTTAAAGAAATTATGTGAAAGAGTGAAAAGATGACAAGCTTTGGCCAAAGATCGATTAATTTTGGGAATAGAACCTATGTAATTTGACTCGCTATGCTGATAAGAATAAGGCATCATTAGTTTTTAATTGAGAATTTTCTTAAGTCCACAGTTCAAATCTCGATTCGTTCAATTTTTTGATATCTTTAAAGTATTATTGATTTTGTTTACTGCCATACTTAAATAGAAACGTCATTATATTTCTTGCAATCCCGATAAGCGTTATCAAATTACTCATAAAGCTATCTAAGAAGTGCACTTTAGTTTAATACTTGAAAAGTATTATATTTTGTCGTGACGAATCATGAGGTCATGTTGTAGAGGACATTAGTGCTGGTTCGATTCTCATGAAATGTAGTGGAAATTTGTAAATATCTCCCTACAGAGATGCTAACAACGAAATAAGTTGTATAAAGCATATAAGAATTTCGTCGCAGCGTGATAGCGATCGGATGGCTTAGTGGTTTGAGTAGCTTGCAAGAAGGGCGGGTTCAAATCCCGCTTCGTTAAATTTTTCTATGTTTTCTTTAAATATTTTTTATCCTTACTGTGGATAAACACGTCAAAAAATTAAATTATTGTGATAACTAGAGGAAGCGCGGCGAATTGTACATATACATAGGTAAAAAAGTATATAAAACATCCTTACTTCAGTCGCTTTACTGAAAAAATTGAATTAGTTATTGATATTTTAAAAACCTTTTAATATTAAAAAAGATACAACGTACCGTTTGCTCTTTCACATTGCATTTTTCAATGTCTCTGTCTGTGAGTTATAAAAGATTCCCTCTACCCACCCTCTCTACCTATACCTACCTGGCATACCTACCAAATATACCTATCTGGTATACAGCGTGAAGATATTTATTCAATTTTCTCCATTTTTTTTTTCAGAGTCCTCCACCACGCTCTCCTCAGCCTATCAAATGATAAGGACGAAGATATCAACTTGGCTATTTTCAGTTTGATTTGTGAAAAAGTGCTGGCGTTGAAACCCTTATTATTCGTCGACGATTTTGGTAAGTCGTATATTTTTTTTTTAGAAAAAACTACTTACTACTTACTTACTTAGTTTCCAGGGTCTTGGCACCGAAATGTAGGACTTAAACCTCTTCTAAATGTCTTTAAAAAATATCGAATTTGAACCCACTCTTATCTAGTAATATTCTAGAGCGACTACTGAATTACTGTAGTGTTATTTTACATCGGTTTAAACAAGGTTTATATAAAAATGTGGGGAACAAGGAAATCGAAGTCAAATTATATACAACGACGCTTAGGAGACTATGTTACTTATATGGACTGATATATTAAAACATATTATATGTTATTAAGTATATATAATTATATATCGAATGGGGACGGAGAAAGCAGGGACTAAGCAACGGAGTGTCTTAACACTAGGTTCCCACGGTCTCTGCAGTTCCCTCTGCCTACCCTGCCTTGTGCGGGATAAAGCGTGAAGCTAAAAAAATAACATAAAAATGTTGCATACAACGGGACTCGAACCAGCGCCCTCTTGCGAACAGTGCAAGCGCTCTCACAACTGAGCCATGCGTTCTTAACAGCGAACTTATTTCGTTGGGTAATACAAATCTTTAAAATATATTGTACTTACTAATTCACTTGGAATAGATTTAATGTTAACTTCTATGCAGTACAAGTAAGATAAAGGGTTAAAAAGGTCTCTATAGTTTGCTTAAAAAAAACCTGTTTAGAACTATTTTTAGAACTAATTCATTTCTTGAACCTACTTCGAAGGCGGCTTTGGTAGAATCATTTAAAAATTGGTTGGGTTAGTAGTGGTAGTGGGTAGAGCTCGGACAGTGGAAATTGCATTAAAGCATTTAAAAGAGAGCAATTCGGGACCGTCGTGGCGCAGAGGCGTAAGCGTCTGCCTGTAAACGCGACGGTTTGAGGGTTCGATTCCCATGAGGGGAAGATGGATTTTTCTATTTCCATTTTCATCGCTCTGGCAACTAGGCAAAGCGCAGCATAGAGTTGCGTCACTCAACACGCAATGCCTCGAAAAAGGCGGAAAGTAGGGACAGAGAAAGCAGGAACTAAGCAACGGAGTGTCTTAACACTAGGTTCATGTAGTTTCTGCTGTTCTTCCTCATTCGATACCTACTAGTACACTAGATTTAGGTTGTCTACAATCGATCTACCTAGACCCTCTTAGGCTTAAAATATACCGCTAGGTAGTTTCATTCCTTATATATTTTATTGGGGAGGTATAGACAATTTGGGTAGAAACGGGAAATTCAATTATTTCCAATTTTTTTTTCCAGGTCTAAGTATATTAAAGTTAGCAGTACTCAAGTGTTATCACAAGCCACTGTTAACGCGATACATAGTGCAGTGCATTAGAACGGTGACACGAAGCGAAGCGTACAGACCTACAACTGATTTTGTTTTTACTGAGGTAAATATATATGTATATCATAATTGTCTGAGGACCGTCGTGGCGCAGAGGCTTAAAGCATGTAGGGTTAAAGAGGAGAAAAGGAGAAATAAAGTAGTACTGAAACTCTCAATTTTTCGCTTTTCTCCTCTCTTTTATTGGAATTTTAAACATTTCGTGTTGTATGGCGGAATTCTACGCCGCGTATCGTTTTGTTTTTACATAAAAATCTTGTAGTTTTTATATATGCATATCTAATATTTTTTACTTTTTTAAAATGATCCCTTTAAATAAGGGAAAAATCCATTTTCCCCAGTTGGAAAAGATGGATTTTTCTATTTCTATTTTCTTTGCTCTGGAAACTAGGCAAAGCGCGGCGTTGAGTTCCGCTACTCAAGAGGCAGTGCCTAGAAAAAGGCGGATAGTGGGGATGGAGAAAGCAGGAACTAAGCAACGGAGTTTCTTAACACTAGGTTCTATGGTCCCTGCAGTTCCCTCTGCCTACCCTGTAATATACGGGATAAAGCGTGAAGCTAAAAAAAAATATTTCAAAGTGGTATAAGAAGAAATAGTATGTATTCACTTATTGTTATTAGTTATAGTTATAAGTTTTTTATTGAAGAAAATGGAAATAGAAAAATCCATCTTCCCCGACTGGGAATCGAATCCTCAAACCGTCGCGTCACAGGCAGACGTTGCGGCTCTGCACCACGATGGTCCTCAAATATAAATAGTATCAATAGGCAGTGTTGAGTTCCGCCACTTAACACGCAATGCCTCGAAAATGGCTGAAAGCGGGGGCGGAGAAAGCAGGGACTAAGCAACGGAGTGTCTTAACACTATTTTTATATAATTCCTGCAGTTCCCTCTGCCTACCCTGCTATGTGCGGGATAAAAGGGTGCAGTTACAAAAAAATATAAATATGGAAAGATATTGTATAAAAATAATAATAAAAAAAATCAGGTAGACACACTAGGCGACACTCTAGTGACGGCCTGCGCACGCGCAGGAGACGAGTGCGCGGCCGCGCTCGCGGAGCTGGTGCGCGGGGACGGCGCGCCGCTGTTCAACGTGCACCACACCAACGCCGACGGTGAGCCACTTGCGAATAATAGGAATAAGTGTATCTTGTTGTGTAAGTTCATGAAATAATATGATGTTTAAAAAATTTAATAATTATAGTTGGGATTTTATTCAAAATAACAATACATATATATATATATATACATACATACATACATACATACATACATACACACATACATACACACATACATACATACATACATACATACATATAAATGCTATATACGTACAGGAAACTATTGTGTAAGATAGTATATTTTGTTTTTATTATTTATATTTTTTTATCATGACAGGTTACACGGCGCTGCACGTGTGCTGTGCAGGGCACAGCGCCCGCGCACCCAAAGCGCACACACTGCACGTACTGCTGCGACACGCACACGCCGACCTGTGGAAGGGGGTAAGTGTCCGCACATACACATATACACATACATGTATATACACACACACACACACACCAACATAGATACAAATTCAAATAATTTGATTCAAAATAAGAATACATGAACATATCTCTGTGCCTAGTATTATAATTATATAAAAATAGTTTACTTAATCATCATGGCGCAGAGGCACAGCGTCTGCCTGTGAACGCGACGGCTTGTAGGTTCGATTCCCACTAGAAGGAGATGGATTTTTCTTTTTTTATTTTCTATGCTCTGGTAACTAGGCAAAGCGCGGCGTTGAGCTCCGCCACTTATCACACAATGCCTCGAATAAGGCGGAAAGCGGGGACTAAGCAATGGAGTGTCTTAACGCTGCAATTTTTTCTTATGACAACACTGTAACTTTTACGTACTACGTCTTAGTAACTTCTTCCGCAAAAAAGAAATGAAATTTATTATTTTTTATTGTTAAATTTGGTGTAATTTATAAAAAAATGGTTGCCTGTGGGTTTTACGGGCGAAAATTTTACGTGACAACGTCTTTTTCTCGGTAGAATATTTATTGATATGATTAATAATTATAATATAAATTGCACAAAATTTAACTATAGAAAATATATGTTGTTTACTAAAACATTGTACATGTGTCAAGTGATACGCGCGGCGGACCGATCATAGTTCGGTGACAGTTGACACATCGTTACGTTACCTTTTTCATATGTGACTCCGAGCCGCAACCTAATTTAAGACGTTGTCACGTCAAAAGTTTATGTGTAATTGATATTTGTAGTGATAAATAACATAAAAATGTCAATCGTCTCCATCTCTCCGCAGGACATAAAGGGTGGTGACACAGCTCTCCACCTAGCGGTGAACTCCGCCAACTGCGACCTCAACATCGTCATGATACTGTTCCAGCATATAGAGCGCAAGGAGTGGAGAAGACTGGCTCATGTGCAGAATATGAGGTGGGTAGCGGGTTCGATTTTGCTTTGAGGCTTCTTTTTCTATCCTCTTCCGTCTCGTCCACTGTCAATAGCCTCTTCATACACTCTTCGGGGAGTCCTCATGCTCTTCACGTGACCTTCCTCCAGTAACTTCTGTACTGTGTTTTTGAAAGTCAACCGAAATCTCCTTTTTTATTTTCAATTTTCAGGCATAATGTTGTCTTTAGTGGGGACGGAGAAAGCAGGATCTAAGCAACGGAGTGTCTTAACACTAAGTTCGTATGGTTCCTGCAGTTCTCTCTGCCTACCCTGCAATATGCGCACATTGCAGGGTAGGCAGAGGTAACTGCAGGAACCATATGAACCTAGTGTCAAGACACTCCGTTGCTTAGTTCCTGCTTTCACCGTCCCCGCTTTCCGCCTTTTCCGAGGCATTGCGTGTTAAGTGGCGGAACTCAACGCCGCGCTTTGCCTAGTTGCCAGGGCGAAGAAAATGGAAATAGAAAAATCCATCTTCCTCTCATGGGAATCGAACCCAGAAAACGTCGCGTTAGAGGCACATTGTTATTTTTTTTATTTTTTTATTGTATTTTTTTTATTAACAGCTCAGTGAATCCGCTGGAGTGCGCCCGAGCCGCTGTTAAATCGACTACACGGCAAAATTATCCCATAGAAGTGTTGGATTTTTTAAAGAAATGCCGTTAAAATTATAAAATAAATGATATTTCTTGTTTAAAATTGTATTTTTAATGCAGTGGAGGTGTTTGACTGTAAGCGCAGTGGTCGTGGGATCGATTCCCGTTGTTTGAAATTTGAACCTCTGAAAATAATGAAAAGTGGAGAATATTCTCTCTTCTTCACACTTCGGAAAGAAAATGTTGTGTTTTTTATGTGAGTCAGTTAACTTTGATCATTTTTTTAATTAATGGAGATTAAGGATTTTGATTGGTTATTTATGTTTTTTTTTAATTGCGTTGTGATGATAGTTTTGTTTGAGTTTATATATATTTATTTATATACATATAGTTGTTTATATATTATATGTAAATATATATATATATATATATATATATATATATATATATATATATATATATATATATATATATATATATATATATATATATATATATATATATATATATATATATATATATATATATATATATATATATATATATATATATATATATGTATGTAGCACTATTGCTTTATACTTATATATAGACGTTTACAATATGTTGTGTATTTCTTTTAATTGTTTGACTTTAGACTTAAACTCTCTTTAATCAGCCTGATCTGATGTTATTTAATTATTTATATATATATTTATGTTGGCAACACTTTAGTTTCTTCTTTTATTGTTAATATATATTTTAAGATTTAAATTTAAAAATAATTATGGCGGAGTAATTACATTTATAATTAAAAATAAAATTATTTTATAATTGATTTAAATTAATACCATTTAAAAAAAGAAATTTTAACCTTTTTTAGCCTATTTTATAAAAAAAAAGTGTCTTTCCCCACCTTTTTTGCTTTTGATGTGAAATTCACTCTTTATATGTATATTGTGTTGTAAATGTAAATAAATAATTATAGTTTTTAATTAGTAAGTATATTATTAGTGTTATTTTAAAAAAAATAAGTTTTTTTGTGTAATTACTTTTTTTATTGGTATATGTCATTTTGGACATTACAATAGTGTAAGTGCCTTATTATTAATAAAAACGTAGAAAGTAAATTAGTTTTTATTTTATATAGCATAGTATTGACTAGCCTTTGTAAAGTTGGTAAAATTATAAAACAAGTAATATTATCAAAAATAAAATAATATATTTTATTAATCAAAGTAAATAATTAAATTATTGTTCCAAAATAAACCGCCATTAGTCAAGTATGACGCGAGCGTACACTGGACTGTGAGAGCGGGACGGAGATATATCTCTGTCTCATTCGGTTAGTTTTGAATGAAAGGTGACAGATTGACGACGTTTAATAGTATTGTTGTAGTACGAGATGTTTACGTCATTTGTATTTAACCACGACTACCTCCCGCGTTACACAGCGCGTGTAAATATCGTGAAATGGGAAAAATTATCCTGTGACTAAACTATTGATAATTGTGAACTAGTTTTTTGTATATAGCCTCGAAATATTTTACCCTATATGTAGTTTTGACTAACGACGCGTTGTTTGATACACCCTGTATATATGTGACGGAGACGCGTTAACGGAAGATTACTCAACAAAAATTAATGATTTTACGAAAAAAATGGTTATTTAAATAATTATTTTCTTCCTTTTTTAAAAGGTCGACCAATCTCTGTGCGATGTTCGTAGGTTCGATTATCATCAGAAGTCATTTGTTAACTTGATACAACGCGGCGTTTAGTTACACCGTTCACGCAAAGTCTTTAAGCTGGAAAATGAACAACGGAGTGTCTTAATACTAGTTTCTTCTAAACTATATGAGGAATCCCGCACATAGCAGGGTAGGCAGAGGGAAAACAGGAACCATACGAACCTAGTGTTAAGACACTATGAGGAATGTGTAAAGAAGTGGTGCTTAGGTTCTTCATTAATAAAAAAAGGCATATTTTTTACTTTTATTTTATTATTATTAAAGAAAGCGAAGCGAAAATCAATCGGTGAGCGAAACGAATCTAATTTTTTAAGTTATATTTGGATTTTTTTATTTTTGAGCGAAGGTCATTTAAATTAAAAAGTTTAAAATAATATATTTTTTTTATATTAGATTGTATAAGCATACTTTCATATCAACAGCTTCGTATTCTGAAAAATAAATATATTGATATACTAAAAGAAAACAATAAATAACTTCTACAATACTTAAAGAAAACGTATAAATTTTAAACCCGCGCCTCTTAAAAACAATGCAAGCACTCTGCATCACTAAGCTATGCGTTCTTTATCGTCTTGTGTCGCAGGTTCAAATCCCGCTGGGGTCAAATTTTTACGTTTTCTTTGAGTATTTTTTCTATATTTAATGTGGATTAATACTTTAAAAAGTCATAGAAATAATTTCTGCAATGTTTTAAGAAGATTCGAGCCTGTGTCCCGCATATAGCAGGATAGGCAAAGGCCTAATATCAAAACACTCCGTTTTCCATCTAATTTACGAGACATATAGGTTAGTGTTGCGGAACTCAACGCCCCGCTTTGTCTCGTTACTGGAACGAGGAAAGAATTCTTTCTAGTGGGAATCGAACTCACGTCCGTCGCATATTGTACTGACATTACGGGATTCAATTATTTAATAATAAATAAATAATATGCAAATCTATTAAAATATACATATATATATAGGAAACGGAGTGTCTTAACACTAGGCTCCTTTTGTTTATCCCGCTATACGCAAAATATATTATTTATATGTTTTATATTTTACTTCACGCTTAATCCCGCACATGCCAGGGTAGGCAGAGGGACCGCAGGAACCATAGGAACCTAGTGTTAAGACACTCCGTTCCCCGCTTTTCACATTTATATATATATGTATATATATACCTTCAAATATCCCTTGACAATTCTTCTTTTCCAAAAAACAACCATTTTTGAACAAAACCACGCGCCTGTCTTTAGTACTAACAGCGCATATAGGGTGCTCTATATCGGGACACACAGACGGACAGTCGGAGCGAGAGAATATTACGTATGCCAAACAAAATTTATTATCGACCACGTCGTATTCTGAAATAGAAGTGAAATTTTAGTTAGAAAAATTAATTTATACGTATTTTTTATATAATTGGTATAAATAGACAAACCTGAACTAAAATTAGTTGTCTCTCTACATTTTTTTTTAAACTCTATACATTCTATATCAGGACAGACAAACATACTGACCAACTATCCAATAAACGCCACCGTTCTCCACTTTCTTCTTAAACTTGAAATATTACCCGTTACTTGGCGGAACTCAACGCCGCTATTTGTCTTCACGTTTGTGAGTGATTTTTAATTAAAACATTTTGCTTAAGTCTCAAAATAGACTTCAGAAAGGTACAAAGAAAATAAAAGATGAAGTTAGGTAGGTGTAATACTTTCTTAAATAAATAATTGAACTACCCTCCTATTACTAAATTACTACTAAAATCTGAATTCCAGAGAAGATTGGCAGATATTTCCTTAATAATTATAACATCCAATAAAAAAACCATTTTATATACATTAAGACAAGATTTTAGATTTTTTAGCTTATTTGTGGGATGGGGAAGTAACCTAGTGCTATGATACTCCTTTTGTGTAGCGGAACTTAACGCCGCTTTTTTACTTGATCGAGGTCAAGGACAACCTATAACGATCGCGCTTACAGGCAGCTATCATAGCTTTAATATTAAGCGATTTAAGCGACCCTTTTTTAATTATAAAGGCTGTATATGTCAAGATCTTAGTCTAATTTAGCTCTAAATATTAAAAGAAACCTCACCTAAAGCTCCCCGATACTGAGAGCACAGATTATTCAAAATAATATGGCAACCGCTTTGGAACCACTTGAATTTCATCTTTCGCCTGTTGAGGCCGCACGCCAGTTTGTGGTAATCGTTGCAGTGGTAGGGGTCGCAGTAGTCCATCCACGCTGCGTTGAAGGGCTGCTTGAAGCGGTCCTTCCAGGAGTCCGGCATCATTGGCTTGTAGATTTCGTCTTTATTTTGTGAATTTGTATTGGGAAATTAGTATAGTTATACATAGTTTCGAGTACAGTAGGATTGTGGTGACGCAGGCGCAGTTTGCTTGTAGATGCGAAGATTTTTGGGTTTGATTTCCATGAGGGGAGAATAGATTATTTCATTTCCATATTCTTCGCTCTGGCAACTAGTCCAGCGCGGCGTTGAGTTCCGCCACTCAACACGTAATGCCGAAAACCGGAGATTAGAGTATAACAACACAGGGTTCTCACGGTTCCTGCGGTTCCCTCTGCCTACCCTGCTGTAAGCGGGATAAAGTGTGAATGGCGTGGCGAATTTTCTGGTAGTAACTAATAACTAAAGACCAAGATCTGGATGTACTTAATTTCCAATTGCTTCAGTGTAGCTTAAAAAACAATAAAACCCGTCAGCTGGTTCTGCAGTTGATGAGTTAATGGGTAATTTAGTAGACCTAAACGATAAATTATAACATAATTAGGAATTTCTCTTAAAAACAGGGTAGTCTTAGATGATAAAGACTATAAAAGTGATGTCAACTATGTCAGTCGCGTCAGTCGCACGACATACAGACAACAGTGTGTGTTGGAAGGGAGCTACTGAGGTATGTGGTTGTTTTAAAGTGGTTTATGTCATTTAATGCAATTACGTAGAATCTCTGTCCGAATACGCTCGGAACATATTGGGTATATGTGTTTCGATGATTTTCTTTAAAAATTAACTTTAACCATTTCTGCTGACTATACCTATATATTATTTGTTTTTGTGCTCTCCTTGTATCATACAATACGCTATTGCCCCTCCTTTTTCTTCTTCCTCATCCTCCTAGCCTCTTCTATATGTCGAGCTTCTGTGTTTTCCAAACTAAGTGACATTGGCAAAGCCATCTCTGCACACTTGGCATGCCATAAATTTAAAAAAAAATAATCTTTATATAAATAGACTCTTGACGCTACTTTGGCATCCTCAGATGAACACTCTCTATTACCGGCTAGATTAGTTCTACCTTAGAAGTTAGAAGAACCGAAATAAATGTATGGCTGGACTGAATAAAGGTCTTACCATGATATCTATCTCGAATAAAGTTTGGGTTGTCATATTTTGATGATGGCCTGGAAAATATGTTAACATTACATAAATGTATAATTTCTAAAGGCCTGCCTGTGAATGCAACTGTTCGTAGGTTCAATTCCCACTCGAAGAAAATGGATTATCTCGTTACCATTTTCTTCGCTTTGGTAACTAGGCAGGCGCGGTTCCGCTACTCAACACGCAATGCCTCAATAAGGCAGAAAGCACGAAATGTAGTGTTTTTTATTTATTCTTAGGTTCCCGAGGTTCCCATATTTCACTCTACCTAAATAAAAAAAATCAAAACGAGAATAACTCTCTTTCCCGCATATATCAGGACAAAGATAGAGAAATTAGTGTTAGGAATTATGATCTCTTCTAACTTTCCACCCAAATTCAAGACCTTGCTGCTAATTCGTGCTAAATAATAAATAAAAAATAAAAACTCAACGGGTAATTAAAAATATTTCTTTCACTATTATTTATTTTTTTGTTTGTTTAACACAAATTTTATGCTGTACAGACTTTGAACCCATTATCTCCGTGAAATGCCACATAAAAAAGAGTCTTGTACCTACTAGATACGCTTTATCCTGCATTTAGCACAGTAAGCTCTGCTCTGCTTGGAACTAAAGGAATTGTGAGAACCTAGTGTTAAAGCACTCTGTTTCCCGCTTACCGCCTTCTTACTTGGCATTGCGTACTAAGTGGCGGAACTCACCGCCGTGATTGCCTAGCAAAGAAAATGGAAATGAACACTACGCCTCTGCGCTACGTCGTTCCTCTCTTATTTTAACTATAATTATTTGAATTTTACTTTTAATAGGAATTTAAATACATATTTACCTCGTTTCATTAAATGGCTTTGCAACCTTACAATCTGGAATTATTATAAAGAGGCATTTTAACTATAAATAAACCAATTTTTATTGAACTCCAGACCCTAAAAGAAGAGTGTTATAAGTTTGACATATATGTAGATATATGTTTGTATGATAACGTAACTCCAAAACTAAGAAGGCCATTTTGATAACTGGAGTGAAATAATCGTGGAAAATATATTTGGCTGTAAAAAATCAGCTATTTTGTAATAGATGAAATGAATGAATTAATTCCCCTTTAGTTGGAACCGAACCCACGACTGTCGAGTTTACAGACAAACTCTAACCCACTGTGCCACGTTTGAAACCTCCCTATTTACTTTGCTAAACTAAAAGCTTTATTGTTGTTTTTTATATTTTAGGTGTTATGTTTGACAGGTAAATATGATCTGTCAAACATAATATTGGCGAGATCAAAGTTCGTTGAGTAATGCAAAATTTCTTAATAAATAGCTTATTTATTTATTTATTTATTTATTTAACACTTTATTGCACACAAAAGACAAAAGATACAGTGTACATAACATTACAAGTATAACAACAGGAGAAGAGTGCAAAGGCGGTCTTATTGCTTTAAGCAATCTCTTACAGACAACTCTTTAGAGTAAGAATTTGTCTGTGTGAAACGGAATAGTGCAAACAAGCAAGCTGATATATCGACTATATATTAATATGTTTATTAGTTTGAACCCACGAAGATAACCTTCTAAATTTTGAACGCTATGAGAAGAAACAACTTAGCATTCCGAGGCTTCACCGTGCGGGTACCCATCGTGTTGTAGGAAGAGGAGCTCCGAGCAGCGCTTGGGACTTGCGACCCAAGTGTGGGTTTAAAGGGCCCCTTCAAAATGCATTAACGCTCACCTTCACTGTCCGAGCTCCTCCCATTACCGACACCAAATTTTGAATGATTCTACCAAAGCCGCCTTAGAAGTGCGTTCTAGAAATGAATTTATAATAATTCTAGACAGGCGGAGATCTTTTAGTAAATTATAGAGAGATTTCGCTGTTATACCTCTCGCTCCTACTTCAACCGCATAAGTATGTGAAAAATCTTATATACTTTTTACAACTAATTTATGTTGTTAGAATCTTTTTATTGATATTTTTAACAAATTTTATCTACACAAATATAGTTCTTAAGTTAATTAAGTTAAAGATGATTTCTCTTACCTACAACATATAAAAGGACCGACGACAGCAAAATTCCAATCATTATTAGTGAAAATTGAAAATAAAATCATTGTAAAAAGTCATTAATTTCCTTTTAATTTTTAATTGCATTGCGTTTTATGGGAATATTTGCTTGTATTTGATAAAGGTTAATTATCGTTATTAAATAACTAACTTCTTAGCTACATTCTTAAGTTAGTGTCAAAACTCTCCATTCTCCATTTGTTGTTGCAGATATTGCAGGTTGAGTGGAACTTAACGCTTCTTATTTTCTTTATTTAGACACACGACAGTGTGTCTTTTCTCTCTTTTTTTTTTCTCTCTCTCTTATGATCACCACATACTTTCGATTTTGATCACATCTAGTTCCTTGCCTTGGTTAGTTATATAGGACTTTATTTCTTTTTGTTAGAGGACCGTCGTGGCGCAGAGGCGCAACGTCTGCCTGTAACGCGACGGTTACTGGGTTCGATCCCCAGTCGGAGAAGATGGATTTTTCTATTTCCATTTTCTTCGCTCTGGCATCTAAGGCAAAGCGCGGCGTAGAGTTCCGTCACTCAACACGCAATGCCTCGAAAACGGCGGAAAGTGGGGACGGAGTATGCAGGGACTAATTAACGGAGTGTCTTAACACTAGGTTCTTATGGTTCCTGCAGTTCCCTCTGCCTACTCTGCCATGTGCAGGATAAAACGTGAAGCTAAAAAAAAAAAAAAAAGTTTTTAGTTTTCTGTATACAAACATTCGTGCTTTATACGGAGTGATGAAGAATGCATGGCGCGTGTGGTTAGAGATCGCGCGGACGGTTTCTAAGAGACGCGGGTACAAATCCCGTTTCAATTTTTATATGTTTTTTTTCTTTAAATATTTTTCTATCCCCAGTGTGGATTAACACTTTAAAAATCCTATTTTGTAAATCCACATTTTTCCTTTAACAGAAGGGTAACATGATCCCAAAAGAGCTTCTTTTTTTTCCTGCCACTTCTTTTTCCCTGAGGACCCTGTAACGCGTAGTACGTTTCAATTTACGATTTTCTCTCAATCTTCTCTCATTTGTGTAACTCGTAGTACTGGTTGAACTTACAGTTCCGTGGGAAACAAATATCATGAAAAGTCACCACCTTAAATTTAATAAATATTTCGATTTTACCAACGAACTGACCAGGAATAGGTTTAGAGCTAGCTTATATGCGGTTGAAGTAGGAGCGAGAGGTATAACAGCGAAATCTCTCTACAGCTAACTAAAAGATCTCGGCCTGTCTAGAACTATCACAAATTCATTTCTAGAACACTTCTAAGGCAGCTTTGGTGGTATCATTTAAAATTTGGTGTCGGTAGTGGGAGAAGCTCGGACAGTGAAGGTGAGCGTTAATGCATTTTAAAGGGGCCCTTTAAACCTACACTTGGGTCGCAAGTCCCAAGCGCTGCTCGGACCTCCTCTACCTACAACACGATGGGCACCGTGAATCCAAAGAATGCTAAACAATTTTCTTCTCTTCTACAAATAAACACACAACTAATATATGTATATATGTAATATTAAAGTTTACTCCAAATTATCATTGAACCATCTAGACTACTGGAAGACATACAACTCTGATGTTAGAATCTGGCAACAAATTTAAAAATTAAACAGCGTTTTAACATTAAATTTGCTTTTTTTGTTAGCAAGGAATTTATATGTAGCTACTTCCGCTATGCAAAATTTTTTGTTATGGGAAGGACAAGGCAAACGAGCGTTCGGGTCACCTGATGGTAAGTGATCACCGACGTCCACGGCCCTGTGTAACAGCAGAGGTGATACAAGAGCGTTGCCCGCCTTTAAGGTGGACGTAGACGCGCTTTTTCATATATATCTAGTCAGATTCTATTAGATATTCTTTGTTAGCTTCACGAGTTTTCCCGCTCATAGCACAGTAGGCAGAGGGAACCGCAGGAACCGTAGAAAAGAGTGTTAAAACATTCAGTTCGCTGATTTCCACCTTACAAGGCATTGTGTGTTAAGTGGCGGAACTCAACGCCGCGCTTTGCCTAGTTGCCAGAACGAATGAAAATAGAAAAATTCATCTTGCCCTCATAGGAATCGAACCCACAAACCGTTTTGTTTACAAGTAGACGCTACGCCTCTGCGCCACGATAATCCTCAAATTTACTTAATTTTGTTTTATTTCGCATCGTTGAAATTAATCACAGTTTTTTTATAAACATTGATAACTTATTTGTGTGAACATGAAACTGGCGGTTGTGATTCTTTTGACGGGTACGTATTTTTTTTATTTTTAAGTCCTTTATTGGGTAGCTTTTGATTACTGCTTATAAAGCTATTTTTATATTATTTCATTGGAGCTTAAAACTGTTAAGAAAGATTGCAAGTAGGACAGCGGAACTTAACTCCGCACTTTATTTCATGTGAACAAATAATATTAAAATTGATTTTTTAGTATTAGATAATAAATACCGTAGGCCGAGATACGTCGTATTTAGTAGCGAAACTGAAGGAGGCAAGTGAAATGAATAATTAGCCCTACTGTCATGGAAATCGAACCTCCAATCGTTGCGTTCGCCGTTAAGACCGATGCTTCACGTGGTTTTCTAGAATATTATGTTGTTTCTAACCATATAAAACGTACGCTCCTAAATGCCCAAAAATGAAAATAGATATAGAGAATGATCTCTCTCTTTCTCTCCATCTCTCTATTCCTGTCTCACACAAATGCCAAATTATAGTCCATGAAACATTTTCAATTACGCACACGCTATTTCTTGATAACAGTAATTCACAGTACAAATGTCAACTAAACAAAGTTACAAATTCAATTTTTTTATACTCCTATGCTTCTAACAAAGATTTATATAAAATTCAAGAGAAGTTCGGGGATACACATGCCTTATGACATTGATAACATATAAATATTAAAAAAGTTCAAATTTGATCACCTTTAATACATAGCTATGTATATATATATATATATATATATATATATATATATATATATTGTTTATTCCTATTTGTGCCGCCCCCTGCGATGACCCCCGCGCGGGTTGTCGTCAAAGTCTTGTGCCAACTCCCGGCGCGAGCGGTCAGTAGTAGTTGTCGAGTGGTAGTAAAGGGGGCACGTGTCACGGCCGACGCGAGCGCACGTCCTTCGTGAATCTAATATTAATTAGCGGTGTGATTTTCCCTCCCTCAGCCTTATTTGATTTCCCTTTTGTGTATTCCCTCTTGATATTGAACCTGACAAAGACAAACCAACAAAAGATAATAGTGCAAGTAACCCCTAGTGAAGAAGACTCAAGTTAGACATTCCACGTGCCGGGAACAATCAGTGTTTGTGTTGTGAATCATGAAGATAAGGTACTGTACAATTTCTATTATCCTAAAACCGACTATAAAGTAAATAATTAATAAATAACCTCCACTTCAGCACGCTTCCACAATTGCTGACCCCTACCCACTATTCAATATATATTTTTTGGTAGCAGAACGCAGTTCATTATATTCACTATATACTATATACATTTTCTGGTAGCAGAGCGTAGTTAATTATATTCATTATATACTATATACATTTTCTGGTAGCAAAGCGTAGTTTCACTATATACTATATACATTTTCTGGTAGCAGAGCGTAGTTTACATCCCTCTGGGCCCCCTTGATTAAAGCGTAGTTTTCATTCCTCTGGGCCCCCTTAATTATAGCGTGGTTTTCATCCCTCTGGGCCCCCTTAATTATATCGTGGTTTAATCCCTCTGAGTCCCCCTGATTATAGCGTGGTTCATGCCCCTGAGTCCCTTTGATTACAGTGTTATTCTCCCGTTTTGGTATTTTGGCTCTTAATTTGGTACCTAACGCATAATTACAATATAATTTGATTTCCTAACCTTTTAAAACGTGTTCGCATCGAGTTGTTTAAAAAATAATGTTATATGAAATTTTATACATATAATATAATTGTGTAGGGTGAATGTATAATGTGTAAAATATATAAATAAATATTGAATATAATTTTATATATTAAATACAAAATATAATAAATACACATAATATGGTTACATATATTTTATAATATTACGCCTATACGTTGTTGCCTATCCCGTTTTAAATTATAATTGAAGTTAGTTAAAATATTTTAATATAATTTCCTTAAAAAACTAACTTACTTTAAAATATTATCCCTACACTTTTATTGTTACCCTTTTTCCTTTTATTTTTATTTAAATGAAGTTTAAGCCTTAATTGTAGTCATATTATATATCATAGTATTTTATTATATTGCGATATAGTAGATTGCCGACTCGACGCGTAACTGGTTTCTTATCTCGCCAGATGTTGTGGATTCATTGTTTATTACGAGTTTATTATTTTTTTTAATATTTTAGTTGAGTTATTTGTTTACTTGATTTCTGATTTCGCCCGTTGGTAGTGGGTTCATTGTTTATTACGAGTTTATTATTTTTTTAATATTTTAGTTGAGTTATTTGTTTACTTGATTTCTGATCTCGCCCGTTGGTAGTGGGTTCATTGTTTATTACGCGTTTATTAATTTTTAATATTTTAGTTCAGTTATTGGTTTACTTGATAATTTAAAATGGCTACTCATGATGAAACAGTAAAATGTTCCTTATATACGGAAAGCGCAGAATATAGAAAAAATATAGGTGTGGTACGCTTTGTTTCCGATTGGATTGCCGATACCTCGGAACTTCTTGGCACTTCTGAAGTACCTAGATTATTAGTTAGGTTCAAGGATTTAGATTCTCATTGTAATTTATTTGTAAACGCGTCCTCAGTGCTCCTGGGTGGGTTAGACCCGGCTATCGATTACCAAGAAATTAGTTATGTAAAAAAAGAAGTGCGTTTAGTAAATAAGAAAATAGACGACCTCCGGGTGCGTCAATTAGAGTTGTGCCCACCTGCTCCCGTAGTTGATCCCGTCATGGCCGGTACACCCGTGGGAGTGAGTAATAAAAATATTACTGAGCGAACTACTTATAATAGATTACCTGACTTACCTATACCTAAGTTTGATGGACGGCCTGATTCCTGGATAAGTTTTATTGATCAGTTTGACAGTGTAGTAGATTCCCAACACCATTTAACCCCCACAATGAAATTACAGTACTTGGTTGGATCCTTAGCAGATGAACCTAAGCGGTTGTTATTACATTTAAAAATTGAAGAAGGCAACTATGAAGTTGCTCGTGAGTTGTTGAAACAGCGGTATCACAATACACGGGTTCTTGCTGATACCTACATAACCCAGATACTTACCCTGCCGGAGATTTCGAATAAATTTACAGGTTTGCGCGCGGCCTTTTTGAACCCCTTGTTAACTGCCTATCGCTGTTTAGAACGTTTAGAGTTACCCGTCTCCTCATGGTCTTATATGTTAGTACATATATGTTTGACTAAGCTTCCCTCTGATTTGAAATCCCGTTTTGAGCGTTGTTATGGCGGTGACGCTAATGAATTACCTACCTTTAAAAATCTTATTACCTTTTTGGAAGACGAATGTCGTCACCATGACAACGTTGGCAACACCTCCCTTGTAGATTCTAACCTGACGAAATTTAAAAGTACTGTACCTAAACATACTTACTTTGCGGCTCCTCCCTCCCCTATGATAAATAATAGACACAAAATGTTACCTGTAATAAATAATAGTAAAAAATGTTACCTGTGTGCTTCCTCTTCCCATTACCTCCGTGAATGTCCCGAATTTAGAGCTATGAATCCTAGAGAAAGATCGGGATTTGTAAAACATTCCCGGTTATGTTATAGGTGTTTGGACAAACATTCAATTCTTATGTGCAAGCGGGACTACAAATGTTCAACCTGCGGTCGCTCATCCCATCACACTATGCTATGTTTTAATGATTCCCGTAACCCAATGTAATGTATATAACGATGGTGAGATTTATAAATAAAACCCGAAACTTACCCGTTGAGCTATCTGTATCCTTATCGCGTTAGCGCGTAGCGTTTCCTTGTGGTCTTCCCTAAGACGACTCTCACTCTTTCTTGACAAGAAAGGAATCATCAGAGTCGGTGGTCATTTATGAAACTCCTTTAACATTCGAGGAATTAACTACAATTTTTGCTAAAATTGAAGCGGTATTAAATTCCCGGCTGTTATGTCCCTTATCTAATGACCCTAACGATCTAGAAGTTTTGACGCCTGGTCATTTTTGATTGGCCAACCTCTTAGTGCTTTGCCGGAGTATCCCTATAACAATGTAAAAATTAATCGTTTAACCCGTTTTCAAGTAGTGCAACAGATAACTCAACATTTTTGGTCGCGGTGGCAGTTAGAGTACCTATACACTCTGCAGACTAGGCAGAAGTGGACTGATCCAGTGAATCCTCCAACAGTAGGCGAGCTAGTCCTCATAAAAGATGATAATTTACCCCCTTTACAGTGGCGACGTGGTCGCATTTCCCAAATTTATCCTGGTAAAGATAGCGTTGTACGTGTGGTCGATGTTAAGACATCGACAGGTATCCTAAAGAGAGCCTTAACCAAATTAGTTCGTCTACCTATTAGTTAGCTACTCCCATTTTCTCGTAAACATTAGATGTTTAGGGCGGGGGCTATGTTTATTCCTATTTGTGCCGCCCCCTGCGATGACCCCCGCGCGGGTTGTCGTCAAAGTCTTGTGCCAACTCCCGGCGCGAGCGGTCAGTAGTAGTTGTCGAGTGGTAGTAAAGGGGGCACGTGTCACGGCCGACGCGAGCGCACGTCCTTCCTGAATCTAATATTAATTAGCGGTGTGATTTTCCCTCCCTCAGCCTTATTTGATTTCCCTTTTGTGTATTCCCTCTTGATATTGAACCTGACAAAGACAAACCAACAAAAGATAATAGTGCAAGTAACCCCTAGTGAAGAAGACTCAAGTTAGACATTCCACGTGCCGGGAACAATCAGTATTTGTGTTGTGAATCATGAAGATAAGGTACTGTACAATTTCTATTATCCTAAAACCGACTATAAAGTAAATAATTAATAAATAACCTCCACTTCAGCACGCTTCCACAATTGCTGACCCCTACCCACTATTCAATATATATTTTTTGGTAGCAGAACGCAGTTCATTATATTCACTCTATACTATATACATTTTCTGGTAGCAGAGCGTAGTTAATTATATTCATTATATACTATATACATTTTCTGGTAGCAAAGCGTAGTTTCACTATATACTATATACATATATATATATATATATATATATATATATATATATATATATATATATATATATATATATATATATATATATATATATATATATATATATATATATATATATATATATATATATATATATATATATATATATATATATATATATATATATATATATATATATATGTATATATATATATATATATATATATATATATATATATATATATATATATATATATATATATATATATATATATATATATATATATATATATATATGTATATATGTATATATATATATATATATATATATATATATATATATATATATATATATATATATATATATATATATATATATATATATATATATATATATATATGTATATATGTATATATATATATATATATATATATATATATATATATATATATATATATATATATATATATATATATATATATATATATAATATAGTTATTTTTTTATATTTACAGTGAAATTAATACATCAAGCAGCGTTTAGAACGACAACGTTAAGTCAAAAAGAAAGAATAAATTTGTTAAAACAACAGATTCAATATGAGATACGGGCCTTGAGGAACCACAGCGGCATATATCCAGAAGATGATAAGGATCTTATAGAAGATGATGAGAATTTAGAGAACGAAAATATGCCTTTAACACCTATAATAAATACATATGGCGGCAAAATCAATTTGGTGACAGCACAAATGTCATCTGTCAATATTGACAGCTCATCTGTCCAACCCGAAACGGACAAAGATAACATATCAGTCAGCCTATTGAGAGAAAATCGTAAATTGAAACGTAAAAAGCAAAAGCTTCGCATTAAAAAGCCTTTGGAAATATTTTACAGGCGGTTTTATAAGAAGGAAATTCTAAATCAGTGTCTGGAATGGGTGCACTGTCAAGACATGATCACGCCTTTCCTGACAGGTGTCAAAAATAATTTTACTGGTGTCAGCCTACTGACTTCGAAAGATCAAAATGTGTTACGGTAAGGTTATTTAATTAGTTTTAAAAGTGAAAATCATTTTTTTTTGCTTCACCCTATATTGTGTTTGTGACAGGGTAGGCGAGGTGAGGAGAAACTTAGACGTTTTTAAATACTAAAATTACATAAATAAAAATTTAAGAAAATAAACCAAATGTTAATATTTTTATAGATTATAAATTATCCTTTAACGATGGTATTTTTTATATCATTTACATCATGGAAGTAGTTACACAGCGTCTAACTATAATCGAGATGGTCACAGCTTCGAACTCTACTTCCGAAATAGATTTTGTATTTTTTTTCGTTTAGCTCTGGTTAAAAGAAAAGTTGTGGCATTGAAGTTCACTGCTCAATACACAAGGCAAATGGAGTGGAAAGTTAAAAAATATACAAATTAAAAATTAAAATTTAGCTTCTCGCTTTGTCCTGCTCGTAGCAGGGTAGGCAGACGGAACCGGAGGCATTGCATGGTGAGTGGCGGAACTCAACGCCACGCTTTGCCTAGTTGCACGAGCGAAGAAAATATAAATGAAGTAATTAATTTTGAAATTAATCCTGAACACAGAGCCATTAATATGCTGCCGTTTCACGACGGTGTTCTGTGAGAGTGTGGTATCGGTTCGAGTCTGGCCTTTTAGAGCTGGTGTTGGTGTGGCTTGGCTCTACCACTAGTGTTTTTATATAAAATAATTTTCCAGATTCATCCAACTCCTGAAAGTGAACACGTCTTCTTACAGTCGAGACGACGTGTACTCCATATTGTATCAAATTAGTAATTTGAAGATACGACTGTTCCAGTGGGATGTGCCCTCCTTGCATATATTACTAAATGTCATTATTAAAGGTAGTTTTATATTTTGTTTTTTACCATCTTGCTGTTAACGAGATAGTAGTGAGTTCGATTTTCTATCGATGATGACGATGATGCTGAATGATATATATGTATACATATATGTCACATTTAATTCAAAATTGTATACGGTTTCCAGGAAGACGCAATACAATAACTAATTTGGTTAAAAAAAGACAAAGATAGAGCCGAGTGTCTTAACACTAGGTTCCCTTTTGTAACTTGACTTTCGTCTCACCAAAGGAATAATCATAAAATGGAAATAATATTAAAAGTCCTCAGTCATGACGTCTGACTGACGTGAATATACACAAATAATAATCCGGCATTGAGTTCCGCCACTCAAAATAATGTTTCAAATTCAGGAAATACTTAGTGTCTTTTGTCTCTGTCTAACCTACCATATGTATATATACATCTCTTTTCAATTGTAGACAGAAAACACACATTCGGCAATCTAAAGCACGGCATTGCGGAGCTGTTTAGCAAATGGAGGCTCGACTTTAGCAGCACCACTACTTTATTGAAACAGGCTCGCATAGTTAGACCACCCTGTGTATATATATCTGATATGGACGGTGAGTATATACATACGTATATACACACACACACACACATACTTCTTTTTTTTTTTCTTTTTTTTACCTTCACGTACCTACCCTAGGTAGGCAGAGGTGCAGGAACCATGCGACCCTAGTGTTAAGACACTCATAGTCGACATAGTCCCCGCTTTCCGCCATTTTCGAGGCATTGTGTGTTGAGTGGTGGAACTCAACGCCGCGCTTTGCCTTAGTTGCCAGAGCGAAGAAAATGGAAATAGAAAAATCCATCTTCCCCCGACTGGGGACCGAACTAATAACGGTTTCTGGATTCACTGGGTTCACTGGGTTTCGCGTAACAGTCAGACGATGCGCCTCTGCGCCACGACGCCACCACACACACTCACATACACATTATATAACGGGTTCTCAAATGTACAACTATTATATAGAGGCAATATGGAGGATGATCTATATAGCCTCCAATTTAATTTATATGGACTAAAAAATATGGTATCACATTTTTGTTGGAATTTCAGGAAATTCTCTCTTCGTGCTCTCTATACTCTATACTCCTTAAGGGCTATATTTGCTTGTGTTTTATATAATATATGTATATATAGTTAACGGCTTCAAATCTCGCAATAAGTTTTTTTTTGTTTTCATTCCTTATAAGATAATTTCCTTGAAAGTCTAAACTAATTTTTATTTAAGTTGGCTATTTCTATATTTTTAATTTCCAGGCTCAACAAAGTCACCAAAAATAACCAAAATAACGAAACCTGTTACAACCACAGTGAAATGCGAAGACTATGACGAGTGTTGATATACACATAGTGATTGATTTAATTTAAGATTACTGAAAAAAAACGAAAAATAAAAAAAAATGACTTATTATTTTTTAAATAGTATCTAGAACCGTCGAGACGAGACCGTTGAGGCGAGTCTCTACCTTTAAACGCGAAGGTTTGGGGGTTCGATTTCTATGAGTTGAAGATGGATTTTTTCATTTCCATTCTCTTTTGCAACTAGGAAAAGCGCGGCGTTGAGTTCCGCCATTCCGCACGCAATACCCCGAAAAGCGGTGGAAAGGTGGGACGGAGAAAGCAGGGAGTAAGCAACGGAGTGTCTCAACACTAGGTTCCTATGGTTCCTGCAGTTCCTTCTGCCTACCCTGCCCTATACGGGATAAAGCGTGAAGAAAAATAACAGTATCGAAATAATTTTGATACGTACAAACTTCATTTTGAAAGGCCTTCATCAGCCTTTGAAAATTTATATGATGATTTAAAAAAAGATATTCCTAATAAACAGCTTGTACGATTAGAAATACAAATATAAATTTCTATTTTTATCTATGATACATTTTAAGCTTATTTACTTATAAAAAAGTTATTTTATTTAATGGCGGTTCCAATTATCCATAAATTTTTATGGGAAATACAACGTCCACTAACCCATGTAACACTAGAGGTTCGTCGGCAGTTCAGGCGGCGGTAGATGCGTTTTTTGAAAGTACTCATGTCGTACCGATTCGGAAACCCTGCCGCATAGGCTGTTCCACAGTTGTGTGGTACGTGGAAAAATGTTCCTACTGAACCGCACAGTAGTAGAGTTGGACGTGTCCAGATGGTGGGGATGATACTTTAATTTGCGTCATACTTTGCGGTAGAGAACACACAGCAAGGAAACGTCTCTACGCAACGCCAAAGTGTCTAGCCTTGGACAAATATTTAGGTCTCCAACGATACGAACAGGTCTACGTTGTATGGCAAATCGCTCAAGCTGATGTTAGGTGTGCATTAAACCAGACATGAGGATATTTCGTGAGGCAGAACCTAGGCTCTATAAAGAAACACACACACACTCACACACATCTTCACGCCACATTCCTAGTGAGATAGTCAGAGATAACGGTTGGGGGGGTGGGGGGTATATTGTGGGGCATATAAATTCCTTTCTTAGTTAATTGATATTTCGCAAAGTAGTCTATTCTATTTAGGGTTCTCCGTACCAGGCATTTCTGGGCCTCTGGTGATCCCCTTTTTTCGTACCTAAAAAAT
>JAZFAU010000338.1:0-165000 GCA_037178615.1 Dione vanillae
AAAAAAACTAAAACGTCATAATATTAGCGTAATACCAATACTCACTTAGCTTCTTTTTCGGGTGTAAGAGACCCGACTAGTATCGGAATAATTGTGAATCCCGTTTTGTATCTGCAATATAAATAAAATAAATTAAATTACTCTATAATGCATACAGCAAGACAACTTAAGAGAGAAAAAACAATGTTAAGACACTACATTCTCTCAATTTCTCACCATTTTTTAGATATTAAATAAAGGAAAGATTGGGAAAACGCTTAAAGTGTTCTCCCCTAATGGGAATCGAACCCGCAAACGATGCACCACAGTGGTCATTTCATATATATTTTTTCCTAATACAAAGTACATACATATATTTAATTATCTCAAGTAGTAGCGAGATCTTAACAAGTAGATAAGTTATAGATTATCCCACCCTCGGTTATACGGATCCCCGATTATCCGGACTACAGACCGCTTGAATTAAACGCACCTACAAATAGTATTTGTGCGAGCGCGGTCTTACGTCAGATGACAGTTATCTAATATTTTCAACTAAATGTCTAAATAAACATTGATTTTTTCAATTCACTCTCGATTATTCGAATGCCTTACAACATCAATTAGTCTGGATAGTCGATCGTTTCTACTGTATAACTAAGTATATAAGATTTTTATTAAAAAAAGTTAAAGGTATCTTAATATTGTACAAATAAAAATTTACATAAAAAGAACAAAAATCAATTGTGACATACATACAAACGGTCATACAAAAAAAATATAAAAACCGTCTACAAATTCTATAGCATTACGTTACAAAATTAAAAAAAAAGCAAAATCAGCAAAAAAATATATATAAATCTAAGTATCTTTATATAAAAACATATAAAAAAGAACATAAACAAATTCTACTGAATTATAGTTCAAAATACCAGAAAAAAAAAACAAAACATGTTTATTAAACTAAGTATTTTAAAAGACTCACTCTTCCATAACTTTCGCTATGTATGGCAAATGCATTTCTATGGAGTGCTCATCCTCATCCGTCTGTACGTCCATCCAGTCGAATTGTTTCGTCGCTTCTAGTTCCGCGTAGACTTAAAAAAAGAAATTAAAAAAAAACATATGTAAGAAATGTTACTTTTTAAATAATAAATATATAGGTACACGCTGTATAATATAGAGTAGGCTTGAAGCTAGTGTTAAGAAACAAAAAAAAAAAAAAAAAACATATAATAAATATTATTTTTAAATAAATATGTAGCTACACGCTGTATAACAGGATAGGCTTGAACCTAGTGTTAAGACACTCTCCTACTGTTCACCCAATTTAGCGACATTTCTAGTTAAGTTGCGGAACTCAACGCCGAGCTTTGTCTTGTTACCAGAGCGGAGACAATGAAATTAATTAATTATCCCCTAATGGGAATCGAACCGGCAACTGTCTTTTTATTTTTGAATTTTGAATGAAAGGTGACAGATTGACAACGTTTAATAGTATTCTTGTAGTACGAGATCTTTACGTCATTTGTATTTAATCATGACGACCTCACGCGTTACACAGCGCGTGTAAATATCGTGAAATAGAAAAAATGCTCATGTGTCTAAACTATTGATAATTCTTAACTAGTATTTTGTATATAGCCTTGAAATATTTTACCCTATAGGTAGTTTTGACAAAGGACGCAATGTACATGACAATACATATACATATATCTAAAATTAAAAGCAAAAAGCTGTATATACTTACTTTGCTTATCAATAGTAAGGTCGTAGAGTGGAGTGTGGTATTTATCTAACGTTGATAACGCGCATCCTCCCAGACCCACGTGGTGAGATGGGCCTAGGATGAAAATGCGCTTCCTGGAAAAAAAAAAAGATATTTATTAAAGAAAACATGTAAAAATTTGAACGCAGCGGAATTTGAACCCGTGCCTATCCTCAGAATCATCTGTGAATTAAGTTTAAACATGTAAATATATTTTTTGAAAACGTATAATAATTTGTACGAAGCGAGAATCAAACTTGCACCTCTTGAATGGTAATATCACAGGTCAGTGGTTATATACATTATATACATATAAACGTTTTCGAATAATAAAACAATATATCTACAATAAATATCAAAAATCATGCGAAAAAGAAGTTAAAACATTTTTGTTAAACAATTTTCTCGTAAAGCACTTGCACGGTTCACAAGAGGGCGCGGGTTCGAGTCCCACGGCGTTCAAATAATTAAATGTTTTCTTTAAGTATTTTAACTACAACTTTAGGTTACCCTACAACCAAGCGAGCTAAGTCAGGTAAAATCTGGTAAATAGTATATAGTGCAATACTCACACAACGACAGGGCTGACTTGTCTGTACGCGTACGCTGCGCACGCGCCGCAGTAGGAGTACCCGGCGTGGCTGTAGAGAAAAACGATCAAATCTTAATTGACACTCAGAATTTTAGTTATGTCTTCACGCTTTATCCCGCACGCGGCAGGGTAGGCAGAGGGAACTGCAGGAAACCGTATAAACCTAGTGTTGAGACACTCCGTTGCTTAGTCCCTGTTTTCTCCGTCCTCGCTTTCCGCCTTTTTCGAGGTATTGCGTGTTGAGTGGCGGAACTCAACGCCGCGTTTTGCCTGGTTTCCAGAGCGAAGAAAATGGAAATAGAAAAATCCATCTTCCTCGAGTGGGAGTCGAACCCTGAAGCAAACCTCTAAAACCTGTCGCGTTTACAAGGTAAGACTACTAACGCCTCTTCGCTACTCTTGAATTGATAAACATTCACAAAGAAATTGCAGTTTTAGGCTTTTTTTTATATTAGATGGCACACGATTCTGGTTGAACAACTGTATGAAACAGCTGAGTTTATTTAGGTTACTTAGAACACCTGTATAGCATATGGGGAGTTTTTAGTTATTTTTTTATATTACAAGATAGCATACGAGCAGAAGGGCCACCTGATGTTAAGTGGACACCCTCGCCCATAGACATCCACAACTTGAGAGGATGTGGATGCGTTACCAACTAAATACCCAGACCACCCCCCCATTATGGGCTTCCGGAACTCTCACTCACATGACGAAACACAGCAGCATTAATACGCTGCTGTGTCACGACGGTGTTCTGTGAGAGCGTGGTAATTACCCGGTTCGAGTCTGGCCCTTTAGAGCTACTAGTGTTGGTGTAGCTTTTTTTTATTTTCAAGACATAAAGACAATTAGTAATAATTATAATTTCACGACCTCTTTTGCCTCTTCCACTGTCATCAACTTTCTCTTAAATTGCTCTGGGCGGTTTCCAAGATTTTTCCAAGACCTTCCGATATCTTAAGACTTATAAGTGATTTTTCGCCATCTTTCTGTTCACGTCTTATTTATATATTATGTATATTCTAGCATACAGCAAAAATTATAATAATTATTACTATAGCCCAGGCGGGAATCGAACCTACATACTTACGGTGCAATAATAGCTCTAGCCGGTCCATGTGTTAGATCTGCTTTCGACAGCCACAGGTCCAACTGCCTTGACAATTCAGAACCTATAACAAAATATAAAATAACTTGAAGCTGTATCCCTCATATACAAGAGTAAACGGGGAGAATAGAGTAAAGACACTGCGTTCACCATTTTGAACTAAATTTGTGATTTTTTTAGGATGTAATAAAAATGTAAACATAGCAAATCCTATTGTACCAGTATGAGTTTATATATTTCATTTATTTCATGAATTTAACATTAAGACGTCGCGATTATGATCACACGCTGTACTAATACTGTGCCTCCAAAGAATAAAAAAATATAATAATTTAGGTATTGTATGAATATGTTTTCAGTTGAGAAAGTGGGGAACTATCTTCCACTTCTCCGCTTAACAAATGTACTTCTTCTTCTTCTCCAAACTAGTTACTTAAAATTTGCCCATGCTACATTTTGTCAGTCAATCAGATAGGTATCCGGCTGTGACCTGACCTATGATTTACATACCTTACATAGTTAATAATATGTATACATTTATATTTTTATATGAAGATTTAAAGTAATAGCAATGCTTATTTCCATATTGTTTTTTGTTTTGGACTGGACTGGACTGGACACAAGGACACACCTTCCTCAACTCTAATAATATATACATCTAAAAAACTAGAACATTGATTGCATGTCAATGCATATATAAGACCTCTATATTCAATTGGTAGCAATATAACAAGCTACAGATTTTTACTAAACTTGACATTCATGCACATACACAAATATAATGTCATGCTGGAAGAGAATTCTAATAAATCTTATATACCTAATAGGCTGAGAGAATAATGATTTCAAAGAACCTAAATATTAAGACACTCCATTTCTCTAGTTAGTTGTAGAACTCACTGCCCTTGTCGCCTTATTGCCAAAGCAAAGACAATAAAAAATTTCATTCTCCCCAAGTGCAAATCAAACCCATAAACTGTCATATTTTCAGGTGGACTTAGTGCCTCTGAACTGCAATGCCTCTTTAAATCCTCTGCTTCACGCTTTATCCCGCACATGGCAAGGTAGGCAGAGGAGACTGCAGGCAACATAGGTACCTAGTGTTAAGACACTACCTCTAGATCTATACTTATATGATGACAATAATATTCTTGTCAGGGATTTGCGGGACTTAACTCCTAATATTTTGGTCTAGTCTTTTTATGTTTAGATGTTATACTACCAAATTATTAATAAAAAAAGGTGTATTAAATTATAGCAGGAAATAAAATAACATAGTCAAGAAAAGCTTTTTACTTTTAAATACATAATTTATATTTAAAGTTTTATGTATAATAAAATAACAAACAAATATTATCATAACAATAAAGAAACCAAAAATACACATCACTCTTCGTCATTATCCATTATTAAAGCTACTTTCTCCGAGACCTCCTTCAACAACTGCTCACTAAATTTAGGAAATTTTATTTCAAACTCCGGACTTTAAACTTTCTAAGTCAAATCTATCCTTTTCTATGTCATTCAAATTAACTTGTGAGTTTTCGTATTCCTTAAACTTATTAGCATCTAAATTTGAATGCTTCTTAATCTCTTCTAAACCATCTATAGCTTCATTTACAGCATCAAGTAATTGCCGGTGGCCTGATTCATTATTATAGCCAAAATCAACATTTTTCGTTTCGAGCTTATCTAAACAGCTTTCTTCGGTAATTTTCAGGTTATCCAATTGTTTTTCTACAACAGATTCGTCTATCATGTTGAAAAAAACAGAACTGTCATCATTTTTCAGGTCTAGTAATCTGAAAATTACATTAAGAAAGAAATTGTAATATTTTACTTTATTAGTAATTTCATGCAGTATTCTATGAAAAATAAAAAAAAAAATTTAATAAAAGAAAAAGCAACAAAGCTTTTTTCCCCTTTTCTAAGTTATAATTAAAAATTAACTGCCAACAAAAAAAAATAAAGAGATAACTAAGACAAGGCGATATAAGCTCCGTTGACAATATTAGTTTCTTTATAAATCTTTTTATCTTTCGAAAAAAAGGTAAGGCTTTACAACACACTTAGAAATAAGAAAATTTACCTCTTTTGTTCTACAACAAAATTAATATCCTTTAATCTTCTGTTAGTCTTGTCCAACAAATCCATTGTTTTTTGGAATCGATTACCCAATTGTGCCATTTGTATATCTATTTGAGTCTCCTCTCTCTCTATTTTCTCCTCAACGAGGCAATCTTCTAACATAGCACGTAGAAACTTTCCATACGCGATTTGACGATATTCTGAGTCAAAGTCGGGCATGGTAGGCTCAGATTTACATATTGTCACATCATTATTACTAATAATAGTTGTATTCTTGTTAATTTTGGCCCGAGCCGCGATTTTATCTTTGTTTGGTACTTTTCTACTAGTGCTCGGTATGTTAACAGTTGACGGTCTTGAAATTGTTTTTGCGCGTGTAGTTTTCGTTGGTGGAGCTAATATTTTATTTTTATCCATTGTTAGTTAAACTAATCCAATTATAATACGAAGAAATCGTAACGCAAACTTTTTGTTGTTTATATTTCCGTTGACAGTTTAAATTGGTGTCATGGCGACGGTTTCAAATTCTAATTGTAGGTTGACGTTTAAGAACTCCTTTGTCTTTTTTCTTATAAATATTATTTTTAGTTTTAAAAAATGTAATAATTTGTTTAATAAAAGCAAACCGAGTAATTAAATAAAATAATTAAAAAAGCAATACAAAAAATATAACAACAAAGAAATAGTCCTCTATTTCCGAACGAATTTATAAATGTCATACTTAGCAATATAATTCTTCATTACTATTTCCGAGGCTCCAACAAAGGAAAATATTTGTATCTTTTAAATAATGTTTCATATGTAATATAATTATATAAATAAAAAATTAAAGAATAATTAATTATATTAGTACCTGACTACAGGTTATTTAAACAATTTATCAAATAATTTAAAATTACATTGTTATAAAACCATTAAAATCAATTAAAAACATATCTTTATTAATTCACAAAGCAATTGTCCTAACATAAAAAGATAATTATAAGCACAAATCCTTTGTGACAAATGTACCAAAAGCTTTCAATTTAAACTTTTTTCAAAACCCAAAAAGTGGTAATGACTTCAAAAGTCAATAACCTTTTGACTTCATCGAATTCTTTTGTACTTATTTCTAACATAGGCTTTTCTATTAAAAATCTAACTATAAATATACTATTGAAGAGGGCAGACACACACAGTTTTACAATCTTTCCTCACCATTCTCCGTGTACCAGCTACCAGCATGAGAAGCTTTACGGCAAGACATTTTATAAACAAAATATATTTATTAAGATTAACACAAAATAAAATCACTTTCACAATCACAAAAATAACACTTTGACGTTGATGTATACAACATATGTAGATATGAACTTTGCCTGTAAAGAAAAAAAATACAGCCACAGATTATTTACAATGTAATGATAAGCAAATATTCTAATATTTTTGGCTTTAAATATTAGAGAAATTATTTCTAATTTAAAATTAACATTTTATTTTCATTTAATATAAAAGTTTTAAAACTAAAATTGGTAGTAGAAATTAGCAGAGTATTTTTTTAATGTTTCAATGTTTTAAGTTAGAACTTTAAATAAAAATAAATATTTATTTCACTTGAAATTGTTAACAATATTGCAATATTTTAGACGAGTTTTTGGTTTCAAAACTTTAAAATTGCATTCTTAAGCTAATTTTTCACATTTCAATAAAAAAAATAAAAAGCTAGGAAATTAAATGTCAAAAACAATATGACATTAGATAATCACAGTCGGCAAAACTGAAACTCATTTTACGATATTTACAAAATTATAAATAAAAATATCGCCTTTTAATTTTAAATACTGCAATAATAAAGTTAATTTTAAATACTACAAGTATTTTTTAATAGTTTCTTTCAATCGTCTGTCTTTCTTGTTTCATATATTTTAATTTATAATAAATATTGGTTATTCTAAACAAGAATTTCATAATAGTTGTTTAACAAAATAATCAAAATGTTGAATTCTTTTTGTAAGTTTCATAATAAATACTTTTAAATAGTTAAAAATGGTTCATTTGTTTCATATTTATATAAAATCACTTATTATTTATTATATTGAATTCATAATAATATTTATATAAATACAGACAGAATTTCTATTTCTGTATTTCAATACTTTGTTAATAGTAATATAAATTAATAGTGTACTTAATAGATATAAATACTGTTAGTCTTTACAATATTTTATCATTAATTACAGATAAGCAAAATTCAAAATTGTTATCACAATGGATACAAATAAGATCAGCGAGTCAAGTTGCACAGAAACCTAAAACAGCTATAGTAATGTTAAATATGGGGGGACCTAAGACAACAGATCAGGTATAATATTTTTATCATTACACTTTCCACAAAAAGCTAGAAATGAAGACAGTCTCTGCTAGATATATGTCTAAACTAAAATAACAAAAAACTCTGAGATTTAAAATCTATTTACTTTACTGTGTTTTTTCTAAGCTTCACGCTTCATCCTGCACATGGCAGGGTTGGCAGAGGGAACTGCAGGAACCATACAAACCTAGTGTTAAGACACTCCGTTGTTTAGTCCCTGCTTTTTTCCGTCCCTGCTTTTCGCCATTACTCTACTGTTGAATACGCTAGCTTGATATGTAAGAGAATTTTGGTCAATATTCTATTTTTCTTAGATAGTAAATTATATAGAAAACTATAGGCTATATTGCAATTTATAGCTTTTACAGTTTTTCTAATAAATTGAAACATTAAGAAGATTTGATATAAAAATTTGATAGATCTTGTGTCTCAAGTAATTTAAATTTTACACATTAAGATTTTACAAAAAGATACGGAGTAAGCAGGGACTAAGTAACGGAGTGTCTTAACACTAGGTTCCCACGGTCCCTGCAGTTCCCTCTGCCTACTCTGCCATGTGCGGGATAAAGCGTGAAGCTAAAAAAAAAAATAAAAAGATTTTACCTATATATGATTTTATATTTGAGACGACCACTGTGCTGCAGAGGTGATGTCTGCCTGTATAAATGACGGCTTGTGTGTTCTATTCCCACTTGAGAAAATAGACTTTTTCCCATTTTATTTTCAATATGCAATTTGAAGAAGAATCTGTTTCCTCTGTCCATCCTGCTATAAAGCATGAAAATATAAGTAGAAAATAAATTGAATTTTATACTTTACAGGTACCAGAATATCTACTTCGTATAATGACAGATCGTGACATGATTCAACTGCCAGTACAAAGTAAATTAGGACCTTGGATAGCTAACAGACGGTCGGAGGAAGTGAAGAAGAAATATATGGAAATTGGAGGCGGTTCACCTATTTATAAATGGACAGACTTACAAGGTATAAATAGAATTATTAATAGAAAGATACTCTATATCTTTAGTATATTATTTTATTATGAAGGATTTAAAGTGTCTAGAATATGATTGAATCAATGAAAGAGGACCGTCGTGGCGCAGAGGCGCAACGTCTGCCTGTAAGGCGACGATTTCTGGGTTCTATCCCCAGTCGGGGAAGATGGATTTTTCTATTTCCATTTTCTTCACTCTGGCAAACTAGGCAAAGCGCGGCGTTAAGTTCCGCCACTCAACACGCAATGCCTCGAAAATAGCGGAAAGTGGGGACGGAGAAAGCAGGGACTAAGCAACGGAGTGTCTTAACACTAGGTTCCGACGGTCCCTGCAGTTCCCTCTGCCTACCCCGCCATGCGGGATAAAGCGTGAAGCTAAAAAAAATCAATGTCTTAATGTTTCATAATTTTCTAATTTACAGGTAAACTCTTAACGGAGAAATTGGACAAGTTATTACCAGAATCGGCTCCGCACAAACATTATATTGCCTTTAGATATGTACCACCGTTCACTGACGAGGCGTTCACACAACTGGAACAGTAAGTGCGGGTTTGATTTTAATTTAAGGTGATATTTTATATATTTTTTGGAGTTATTTGATTTATGATGAAAATATTCTAGATTATTCTCATTATAAAAAGATAGTCTTTTTTGTAATAATAAAAATAATTTTCCTCTTAAGTCTCTTTTTCTCTGTGATGTAGAAAGAGGTAGAGACAAGATTCTCCGTTTTTTAAACTACTTATTGAGATATAATGTTCTCATAAAAAATTATAATAAATTCTTTAATAATATACATTTCCTGCATTTTCCTTGAAAAGCTTTTTAGTTCAACATAAAATATGTTTTTTTTTATCCAATTATTTCTAAAATAGTTAGCGGCTGACTAGAAAGAAGAAAGTGTTTTAATAATTTTTTTATTTCTTTACTTTTCCAAAGACTGTAATGTAACCTGTAATGTAACCTATTATTATTTTATCTTATTTTTTAATTTTTTCCACATTAAAACTATTTACTTCATAACTTTTTAAGTTCCCTAACTAAGCTCCCTTTTTTAGTACTTGTTACCAAAATGTTTATTTAAAAGACAAAGTACACATAGTTTTTAGTTTTTTATTATACAAATAGATTCATAGACAAATATATTTATTATATATATTTTTCACATAATATATATTTAATTTCATAGATTTATTTTTTTTTCTATTTTTTTCTCCGTAGGGACGGTGTAGAGAGAGCCATAATATTTTCCCAATATCCACAGTACAGCTGCGCGACGACAGGTTCCAGTTTGAATGCTATAGCTGACTTTTATAAAAACAGGTAAATAAATTGTAATTCTAGGCTTATAATATTTTTTTTTAACTAATGTATGAACCTAGTTAGAAAAATAAAATAAAATCCTTCTTCCCTTCATGGAAATCGAACCTACAAACCATTAATTACGTTTATAGGCAGACACAATACCACTGTGCCACGAAAATAAGGCCATTTATAATAGTTTTTACATATACACTAATATTATATATATATAAAGTGACATACATACAAGTTGCTACAACACAGCTCTCTTGGTTTCATTAAAATCTATACTTAGTATATTAGAAAGATATTGTATCAAACCCGCTACCCTCACAGTGTCAATCTCACTTCAAAACTGATTTTAACATAGAGAATTGATATTTACAATTTTATAATATATGAAAATTGTATAACATTGTGTGAAGTATAGGTTGTACGACTTTGTCATAGACACCAGGTCTTTAAGACCTGGTGTAAAATCACTCATATATACATAATTACATACATACATGCATAGAAACATACACATATATATATATGTATATATATATATATATATATATATATATATATATATATATATATATATATATATATATATATATATATATATATATATATATGTATATATATATATATATATATATATATATATATATATATATATATATATATATATATATATATATATATATATATATATATATATATATGTATATATATATATGTATATATATATATATATATATATATATATATATATATATATATATATATATATATATATATATATATATATATATATATACATACATACATACATACATACATACATACATATATACATACATATATAAATGTTAAGACACTCCGTTGCTTAGTCCCTACTTTCTCTGTCCCCGTGTCTTTAAGTATACATACATATATATACATATATATTATTATTTTTCGTTCCAGACGTGTACCAAACATAAAATTCTCCCTAATAGAGAGATGGGCCACAAACAAACACTTAGCCAAAGTGTTCGCTGAACGAATCAAAGAGAAACTAGAGTTGTTCGACAAAAATATCAGAGACGAAGTACTTATAATGTTCACAGCGCACAGTCTACCTTTGAAGGTAAGTCAAGGGAGTGAGGGAGATAGAGATAGATGTGTGTATAGGATGAAAGAGATGGCATTGGTGTCACTTTTGAAGGTAAGGCGAGAGAGTGAGAGAGATAGAGATAGATGTGAGTATAGGATGAAAGAGATGGCATTGGTGTCACTTTTGAAGGTAAGGCGAGAGAGTGAGAAAGAGATAGAGATAGATGTGAGCATAGGATGAAAGAGATGGCATTGGTGTCACTTTTGAAGGTAAGGCGAGAGAGTGAGAGAGATAGAGATAGATGTGAGTATAGGATGAAAGAGATGGCATTGGTGTCACTTTTGAAGGTAAGGCGAGAGAGTGAGAAAGAGATAGAGATAGATGTGAGTATAGGATGAAAGAGATGGCATTGGTGTCACTTTTGAAGGTAAGGCGAGAGAGTGAGAGAGAGATAGAGATAGATGTGAGTATAGGATGAAAGAGATGGCATTGGTGTCACTTTTGAAGGTAAGGCGAGAGAGTGAGAGAGATAGAGATAGATGTGAGTATAGGATGAAAGAGATGGCATTGGTGTCACTTTTGAAGGTAAGGCGAGAGAGAGAGATAGAGATAGATGTGAGTATAGGATGAAAGAGATGGCATTGGTGTCACTTTTGAAGGTAAGGCGAGAGAGTGAGAGAGATAGAGATAGATGTGAGTATAGGATGAAAGAGATGGCATTGGTGTCACTTTTGAAGGTAAGGCGAGAGAGTGAGAGAGATGGAGATATATAGATATGTGTGTGGGATGAAAGAGATGGCATTGGTGTCACTTTTGAAAGTAAGTCAAGGGAGTGAGGGAGATGGATATATATGTGTGTATGGGATGAAAGAGATGGCATTAGTGTCTCTTTTAAAGGTGAGTCAAGGGAGTGAGGGAGATGGAGATATATGTGTGTGTGTGGGATGAAAGAGATGGCATTAGTGTCACTTTTGAAGGTGAGTCAAGGGAATGAGGGAGATGGAGATATATGTGTGTGTGGGATGAAAGAGATGGCATTAGTGTCACTTTTGAAGGTGAGTCAAGGGAATGAGGGAGATGGAGATATATGTGTGTGTGGGATGAAAGAGATGGCATTAGTGTCACTTTTGAAGGTGAGTCAAGGGAATGAGGGAGATGGAGATATATGTGTGTGTGGGATGAAAGAGATGGCATTAGTGTCACTTTTGAAGGTGAGTCAAGGGAATGAGGGAGATGGAGATATATGTGTGTGTGGGATGAAAGAGATGGCATTAGTGTCACTTTTGAAGGTGTGTCAAGGGAATGAGGGAGATAGATGTGTGTATGGGATGAAAGAGATGGCATTAGTGTCACTTAAATATGACATATTAGTGATGTAACTAATGTAATTTTTTTAACATTCGCGAATACGAATGAGAACATTTAGTATTTTTTTTTTAATTTGACGCCAAAAATATTATATTTATAGTATATTGCAACAAAATAGTGTATTTATTTGGTCATTATATTTAATTTGTTCAAGACTATTATATATCATTGAAGACCTAACTAATAACTGGTAAAACTTTTTTAGAAGAGAGAGAATTTGTTTTTGTTTGTTTATAGTGCAATAAAGAAATTGTTTCATGAGATATAATGAAGACTGACATATTAGTAATCACATATTACGAGGTTAACTTACTATTTTTGTCAGTTAAAAACACAAAAAGTAAACTGATATCGACTTTGATAACGTATTATCGTAGTCAAATTTTTATTTTTCTAACATTCATTGTTCGCAAAACATTCGCAGAATTTTTTACCAATGTGAATGTGTAAAAAAGAGCGAATATTCGCGAATGCGAATGCGAATATTGCACTATTGGTGTGTGTCTGTGTGAAATTGTGTATTCGTTGTTTGTGTGTGTGTGTGTGTGTGTGTGTGTGTGTGTGTGTGTGTGTGTGTGTGTGTGTGTGTGTGTGTGTGTGTGTGTGTGTGTGTGTGTACACGTAGTGGAATTCTCGTTCTATCAGATTATCTGCTCAAATAACAGGCAGAAGTGTTTTGATAGTTATGAGAGGGCAGGGCTGTTAAAGGCTTCCTCTTTAAATTCTAAAAGTGTTAACGTCATCAAGTCATTTGACTCACTGGAAAGGGGAGTGAGTGGTCAAGAGTTGGGAATAGGTTCTATTTGCGATAGGGCAGTGTTCAGTTCTTCATACACTAAATTACACTTACCCAATACTCTGTTATAATGAGACTCTACGGTCTCTATTTTATACCAGCCCTCACAGAGACACCCAAAAAGCGGAGAGTGGGGGGGATAAAAGTGGAAATTTGCACCGTCGTGGGTCACATTTTTAAGTTCTAGTTTTCTTGCTACCTAATGCTTAAAACAATTTGGCCTTGAATACCAAGACAATTTGGTATCTAACATTGATGACGTCGTGGCGCAAAGGGGTAAGCGTCTGCCTGTAAACCTGACGGTTTGTGGGTTCGATTCCTATGAGTGGAAGATGGATTTTTCTATTTCCATTTTCTTCGCTCTAGAAACTAGGCAAAAGCGCGGCGTTAAGTTCCGCCACTCAACACGCAACGCGTCGAAAAAAGTGGAAATTGAAGCTACAAACTATCGCGTTTACACGGTCTTATATTGTTAAATTTTTAAATAAATAATATAAATATAATTAATTACCGGTTCCGATATTATATACGTCAAGTGTTTCGCGTTTAATTATTAGAATCAAGTGGAATAACAGCTGCTACCTAATCTTTCTACGAAATATATATAGTGGAAAACCAACAGAAGCTAATTAAGTGAATATTTTTGATGCAGAAGAAAATACAAAAATTGGTGTGGGTAAAAAAGAGATCCATCCATTTTAAGTCCTTCACCTATAACAAAATCTACAGATATCTACAACACTATTTATAGGTAAAATATTTGTTTTGAATGGCAACAACATGTCACTTGACAGATGACAGATCGGTTTGCACCAACTTTCGATATGTTTATAGGTTTACGGCATAACCTATAAACACATCGGAAGTTGGTGCAAACCGATCTGTCATCTGTCAAGTGATATGTTGTTGCCATTCAAAACAAATATTTTACCTATAAATAGTGTTGTAGATATCTGTTGAACATGCATTCCTCTTTTGTGTAATGATATCTCTTTTTTACCGTACATTCTCCTTTGCGTGTTCTCCATTCAACGTGACATTGACGAAGTGAATTATGCTCAACTGGCACGCTCGGAACGCCATAAATTAAGAGAAGAAGAAGGAGAAGAAGTAAATAGTGTTGCCATTATAACACTTTATTTTTCCACACGAAATAAGTGTGACCAACCAACAAATGGAATTACTGCTCTTGAAGCTCGACGCGAAAATAGGAGAGAAGCTTAATCATCAAACTAACACGATAACAACTGCAGTTACAACGAACGTGATGGAAGCATTAGACGAAAAAATAAAACAACTAATGGAAGAAAATCAAAACCTTAAAGATAATGTATCTAAATTAGAACAAAAAGTAAACAACCTGGAGAAAGACAAGTGAAAGAAGAACCTGATATTCTTTGGTGTGCCAGAAAATGGAAAAAGGCAGAGAGGACTAGTTGATCTTATAAAAGAAACTATTGAGGAAGCGGGAATGCACATAGACATCCAAGAAATAACTAACATATACAAAATTGAAGAGCGTACCAACAAACATTGACCTGTACTGGTTTCTCTATCTTCTATGTGGAAAAAACACCTGATATTAAAACTAAAATCAAACTGTCAAAGAGGACTTTTCCAAAGATGTTCTTGAATCATGGAAGCGACTACAGCCGAAAATCGAGGAAGAACGAAAAAGTGATATATTGCATATTTGAGGGAGACCAACTTGTAATTAGAAAACAAAAGGATCAGAGTGAAAAAGGGAAGAGAGAAAAGACTGTGTCCCCAATTCACAGACAGTTAAAAACTGAATACAGCTAACAGTTCCAATAGCCAAATAAATGAAACGCCAATTCCAATAGCCAAATGAAGTGCAAATGGTCAAAAAGAAGTTTTAAAACCAAGCATACTGCTATAAAAAACAGAACCAAATCAATATAAGAATGTTCAAAAAACTAAAAAGTATATATATATATATATATATATATATATATATATATATATATATATATATATATATATATATATATATATATATATATATATATATATATATATATATATAATATATATATATATATATATATATATATATATATATATATATATATATATATATATATATATATATATATATATATATATATATATATATATATATATATATATATATATATATATATATATATATATATATATATATATATATATATATATAAATACAGAAAAAGCAAAATATAAAACAACCAAAAAATAAAGCTTTCCCAACACGGTTGATCACCGAGGGAAATCCTTTTTTATGTCTTCCACCACGGCTGGTCCCCGCGGAAGACTTAGACCACTACCCTCTAACAAGCACAACAAAAAAAAAGGAACGAGAACAAGTTGTACATAGCAACTCTAAATACCCTAACTTTACGAACATCAGAAGCTTTATCAGAACTTGAAGAGGCATTGAAGGACCTTAACTGGGATATACTTAGAATTAGTGAGATGAGAAGAGTTGGAGAAAGTATAGAGGGGTACAAGGACTACATGCTATACAACAAAGGAAACATCGAAGGACAAGGAGGGGTCGGATTCATAGTTAAAAAGTACCTAAAAAACATATAATAGAATTAATTGGAATTAACGACTGTCATATTCAACATCAAAGTACCTAGCTGCTGGCAAAAGATGCAAAAATGGGCAAAGATTGGTTGAATTCTTATTACAACATAATCTAACCCTCCTAAATAGTATTTTTTATAAAACAAAAGCAACAAGTGGGCTTGGATCGCTCCAGATGGAAATCATAGAAACGAAATAGACTATATTATAAGCAGCCATCCAAATCTATTTACAGACACAGCAGTTATATCAAAATTAAACTTTAATACTGATTACCGTATGGTTAAGACTATACCACCCAAAAGATCCAGAAAGTTTGCTACATATAACACACTCCTGACAAGCCGTACAGAACCCAACAAAACAATAGGGAATTCCTTGTTAAAACTCAGCACAAAACTATTAGAAGCCAATGCAATAGATGTAAAAACAAGTTACAACAGACTACAAAATGAATTGACATGTCAAAGAAACCAAAAAAGGACACAGCATAAATACAATTTAAGTTACTCAACACTACAACTTATAAAAGATAGGAAAAGTTTACTTGACTGCAAAATAAGGTTACAGAACATCCAAAAAATAACGGACTTAAGCAAAAAATTCAAGGAAGGCATCAGAAAGGATAGGAAAGTCAAAAGGTTGCAAACACTAGAAAAATATATAGTGAGGACAGGAGGGACTAGAAAAGCTCTATAAGAGCTCCGAGAATCAAACCAATGGATCCCAAAATTGATGAAATTGAAAACAACCACAAAATTCTACCGCAATCTATACTTCAACGAAGACACACATATAAATCGAGAAACCCTAAACTACAATCGGCTCTTGATGAACCCAGAACCTAATATACTAACCAGCGAAACTAGGAATGCTATACCAGGTCCCGATAAAATCACAAACGAGCTACTGAGAGGAACTGTAGAAGAACTGGTCCCCGTTTTAACTCAAATTTTCAACGGCATCCTAAGATCAGGACAGGTCTCTGAACAATGAGAGACATCCCACACCATTCTCATACACAAGAAATGACAACAAGACGACATAGGAAACTACAGACCAATAAGTTTGATGTTTAACATGTATAAAATTTTCTCCAAAATTATTTTAAACCGAATAAGCAACACACTTGATGAAAACCAACCAAAGGAACAAGCTGGATTTATGAAAAGCTTATCCTCGATAGATCATAATTACACAGTCACAAGCATATATGGCTTTTATCGATTATGCTAAGGCATTTGACAGCATTAGCCACACAGCCATAAAGAGACAACCACAATTAAAAAAAAACAGTTCAGGATGAGGCTTATTATTATTATATATAAATAAATTAATAAATAATATAAATTTGGCAACTAACAATTCACCAAATATACATAGTTTGTCTTTAAAATACGTATTTAATGTAATAAGTAAATACTAGTAACTTGAATAGAAAAGAATGATGGATTACTTTATTTGTTGGGTAATCCGGCTCGAAGGACTATGAAGTGGAGTTCTCTTTCTGTCGGATATCTTTTTTTTTGTTTTTTTTTTTAGCTTCACGCTTTATCTCGCACATGGCAGGGTAGGCAGAGGGAACTGCAGGAACTATATGAACCTAGTGTTGAGACACTCCGTTGCTTAGACCTTGCTTTCTCCGTCCCCACTTTCCGCGTTTTTCTTATGGATTAATAAAAATAGAAATAAAATTGTGTGCGGACACGTGTAGTTCACAAGGCTGATCTTAAAAGTAACACAATTTAAAAAACATAACAGTGAATCTATACAAATTTGCATATTATTCTGATTAGATAAAGTTATTGCTCTTAAATTATATCAGGTGTTTAGCCTGAACAGTGTGTGTGTGTGTGTGTGTGTATGTGTTTGTGTGTATGTGTTTGTGTGTATGTATGTGTTTGTGTGTATGTATGTGTTTGTGTGTGTGTATGTGTTTGTGTGTGTGTATGCGTGTATTTCACCACCACACCGCGCGCCGCAGGCGGTGTCCCGCGGCGACACGTACCCGCACGAGGTGGCCGCGTCCGTGTCGGCCGCCGTGGCCGCGCTGCGGCGCCCCAACCCGCACCGCCTGGTGTGGCAGAGCAAGGTGGGGCCGCTGCCCTGGCTGCAGCCCTACACCGACGACGCCATCAAGGTGAGTGCCGGTTGTATTTGTAATAATGATAATAAAAACGCTTAAAAACAGTTTAGATATACTGGAATGCCACTCCACACCCGCTATGACCTTCAAAAAGCCATCATACTAAATACCAGCAGGCTTGCCACCACCACCACCACTTCATCTGTATCATCAACTTCCACATTATATACATAGAATATTTGACTACTGACGCTTGGTTACCACCCTTATGAGTAATCTCTAATTACCCCGAAAGGGAGAAGAAAAAAAAATGATTGCGAAAGGAAATACGAGGCGTTAGAATAGTATATGTTTATTCTCTCCGCAGAGATACACCTTGTTGTTGAGGAACTCTCTACTTTCCTAGCTCTCCACTATTGTGATGTTGTAAGTTCAATGGCGTAATGCGGGGTCACGCTTTTTCTTGTTACCATACTTCCTCTCTTTCCTATTCTCATGGGAATTGAACCCACGATCGCTTCATATAAACGCTGAAATAATAGAGTTACTACGGCTAAAGAACTGCTATATTTCTATTTTTTTTTCTATATTATTTTTTTTAAAGGTTTTCATTTTTTTACTTAAAGGAAACATAAAAATTTGAACTCAGTGGTGAGAGCGCCTGCACGGTTCGCAGGAGGGCGCGGGTTCGAGTCCCGCTGCGTTCAAATTTTTATATGTTTTCTTTAAGTATTTTTTTCTATTCTCAGTGTGGATTAACACTTTAAAAATCATAAAAATATTTAATTTTTTCTTCAGGCATACGCAAAGCAAGGACGTAAGCACATGATCCTAGTACCGATAGCGTTCGTGAACGAGCACATAGAGACATTACACGAACTGGACATAGAGTACTGCGACGAGGTCGCCAAGGAGGTGAGTCGACTGCCTTGTGACGTCACACGCTTGTAGCTCTGTTTTACATTCGGTGGTCTTGTGTGACTGACAGTTGTTATGTTTTTGTGAGTTTTTGTGTGTGTGTATGTGTGTTTAAATTCTAGTACGCACATTTTTCTTAATGAATGTTCCGAACTGCCTAGTAAAGAACTCTCCGAACTCTCCCAATTCTAAAATATTTGCTGAAATGTCTCTTTAAAGTTTCTCCCGTACTTTAGGCAGGCATAAAGCAAATAGAGCGCGCCGCGGCCCCCAACGACCATCCGGAGTTCATATCCGCGATGGCGGACGTGGTCACGCAGCACATCACCAGCGGGCCCGCTGTGTCGCTGCAGTACTTGTCCAGGTAAAAAAAACCGGCAAATGCACCGCAGTGTCTCAACACTAAGTTCATATAGTTCCTGCAGTTCCCTCTGCCTACCCTGCAATATGCGGGATAAAGCGTGAAGCTAAAAAACAGTTTTATCCGATTTGAACCAGCTTTATCCAGTTTGAACCGGTTTAAATCAGTTTGAACTGGTATGATTAGATTTTTTTTGTAAGTGGTTTAATTTTTCGATCTTTTTACATACTCGGTAATAATTTTCCACCGATTTTGTTAGTTTCTTTTAACTAGATGAAGTATGGCGTTGAGTTACGCTAATAGTTACGCTTAAATGTTTAACGACAATAGCTTAAGATGGTTTCGAAGAGATTTCAAGACTCTAGCTTCTCTCTCTCTCTCTCTCTCGTCCTGCTTAATTTATCGCCTTATTTTTTATTATTAAAAGTCCATTTTTATTTCCAGATGCCCCCACTGTGTGAGTGAACGCTGTAAATCATCTAAAGAGTTTTACAAGAAATTATGTAGTTTAGCTTAATATATATATGTATATATATTTATTTATTTAGTTGCTTAATTTTTGCATTATTGCTATTTATTCTTATGAGGGTTTTTATTGTGGGTTCAAATCCTATCCAGAATATATACGTATATATTAAATATAAAAATAATGAAATTTTTTTAAACATATTTTTGTTATTTATGCATATTTAATGTTACCGGGCTATATTTTAGTTAATATATATATATATATATATATATATATATATATATATATATATATATATATATATATATATATATATATATATATATATATATATATATATATATATATATATATATATATATATATATATATATATATATATATATATATATATATATATATATATATATATATATATATATATATATATATATATATATATATATATATATATATATATATATATATATATATATATATATATATATAATACAGTTATCTTAACTATATCATTATTTTATATATATTAAGTATCTGTGGTGGCGCTGGTTTCTTTAATTCTTAAGGCATTTAGCAAAGACTGTAACATAATGGTGTTTTAATAAATTATTTCAAAAATGTTTTTTTTTTATTTTTTTTTATAAAGAGAGTTAAAAATATTAAAATTTTCAAACTTTTTATTTATTATTTTAATAATTAAAATAAAACAACATATAGTAAAATATAAATTTTTATTTAACTTTGTCGAATGTTAGTAAATAACCAAAAGAAGATACAAAATAAAACTATTTCATATAGCTCTTTACACACTCTATGTATATTTTCATAGAAATTGGACAGAGAAAAGAGAAAATAGAGAAAAATAATATCTTTAATAAAATAATTATTAGTCCTTTAATAGTTTCTAAAAACTATAAACGATACAACCGAGTTTTATTTAAATTTTCACCAAATTATCTCTTAAATTGACATGTTGTTTATTTTGACAGCTGCATTTCATAAAATTCTGAACATATTTTGGCAAAGGATTAAAATTATACTGCCTAAAACAAATTTTAATCGACAACAGTACAAGATGTCAATTTAATAGTAATAAAATAATCAAAAATAGACATTAAATGCCTTTTATTCCAAAAAATATAACAATACATCCACTTTACTTAAATTTAAATATTGAAAAAAAAATGTGTAAATTTTGTATATAATCTGTTATATTCAAGATAAGGAATGCAAGGTTTTTGAAATAAAAATAAATATATAAATTGATTTTTAGCATTTAAATAGTTAATAATTAAATAAATAGAATAATTTGTTTTTTTTTTTAATTTCCATATATATATATATATATATATATATATATTTCTTGTATAGTTCATAATATTGTATATTTTTCATTCTACAGTATATAAAGCCTACACTCTTTTGAGCCTAATTATGAAAAAAAAAGATTTTTTTTTAAAACCAATTTGACACAGATAATGCAAAACCAAAACACTAATTATGTACATTTTAAAAATAAATAACAAGTATGTATTATTGGAGAACGTTGTAACTACCTTTCTTTAATTTTTATTTTATTGAAAAAAAAAATGGAAATATATATGTATATGCAAAGTATGACGTCATCATGTCAGTCTACAGCTGTATACATTAGTAGTGGGTTCACATATGCTTTTTTTAATTCTTTCTCGCTTTCTCCCTTATATACAGAAGATTTTCTAGACATAATCTAAGTGTTAAGACACTCCATTATGTAAATATTCTCCATCTTCATCAAGTACCGGAGCTTAACGCCGCACAATGTCAGAAACGAGCATTGTAATGCTTAATTTTAATACACCCTCAGCTACTGTTCCACTGCAAATTGGAGTTTTTTTTTAAATATTTCATATATTTTATTTCCTTTCCGCTCTCATAAGACAAATGACGGCGTTGAGTTCCGCTACATAACAAATTATATTTCAAAATCGTAGAAGCAATACAAAATCAAGTTACTATCAGAAGCTTCTGCGCACCAAAAAAAAAAAGACAAAAGGATAACCAAAGCAAATAACCGACAGATATGTGTCAGATAGAGTAGTGAATGAAGAAAAGCAGTTACAAGAATATTGTTTTTATCTACAATTATATATTATTATAGTATAATTTAAAATATTTTGGTCGTTAATTTAATTTTATAACAATTAGGCTACTGCTTCAGATGGTCACGACCCGCCGCGGCTTGTTGATGGCCTGTCTGTGGAGGAAATCATATAATATAGGAAACACACACACACACACACACACACATATATATATATATATATATATATATATATATATATATATATATATATATATATATATATATATATATATATATATATATATATATATATATATATATATATATATATATATATATATATATATATATATATATATAAATCCAATATTAAATCGACTTAAAAAAAAATAAAAAAGACAATTGCATATACCTGAAGAAACTGCGATGGAGTCGTCCTAAAAAAAAATAAAAAAAAATCACATTACTGAGTTTGAATCTGTAAATATAATAATCTATCCATATATAAAGTGAGAGTTAGAAAAATTGGTGTCAAAACTCTCCGTTCACTATTTTCTGTACAAAATCGAAATATTACTAATTCAACGCCGCGTATGTCTTAAAAGAGTGGGGAAATAAAAATTAGCATTTTTTAATGAAGGCGGGTTATATTGTCGTCACGCTTTATCCCGCGCAGGGTAGGCAGGGTAGGCAGAGGGAACTGCAGGAACCATAGGAACCTAGTGTTAAGACACTCCGTTGCTTAGTTCCGACACCTTCTCCGTTGAGTGGCGGAACTCAACGCCGCGCTTTGCCTAGTTCCCCACATGGGAATCGAACTCTGCCTACAACCTATGCGCCACGACGGGTTCTTTTGCTAACTTAAATTTAAGCATACAAGGTAAAATCTATAAATGTATGACACATACAACACGCCTGCTCCTCTCCACAGTCATAGTGTTCTGCGGCAGACTGCAGTCCGGGGACACGCCTATCGCACTGTAGATCTCCTTCAGCATCAGAAGCATCGTGTCCTCAGATTCCCTGTTCAGACCAGGACGTGGATGGGTCACACAAAAAAGAACATTTGTATGATGTACACCAAGTTACATATATTTATAATATAATTATATATAGGTATAAGTACTAAAAGGTGACCTTATTGCCGGGAGAGATCTCTCCCAGGCGACCTTTGGGTGGAGGAGACAAAAATTAATGAGTAAAAATAAAAACGGGAAGAGGACCACGAACATATATGAAAGATAATCATACATATACGCATACAAACACATACATATATACACACATACATACAAATAAAGAGAAAATAAAAAACATCTATTCAAAGAAAACATATAACAATTTGAATGCAGCCGGATTTGAACCTGCAACCTCTTTCCGTGCAAGCGCTAATAATGAAATAAGTTGTATAAAGCATATAATAGTTCGATGCAGAGTGATGAAGAGCGCATGGCTCAGTGGTGAGAGCGCTTGCATAGTTCGCAAGAGGACGCGGGTTCAAAGCCCGCTACGTTCAAAATTTTTAACGTTTCTTTTAAATATATTTATAATAGGATCTTTAAAATACACACTAACTATAAAAAAATTATATAAGTTTTATATAAGTTAATAATTATATAAGTTTTAAATGTAAGATAAGGTGTGTGAATATTAATGTAAAGATTTATTAACTACGTCGATTTAATTCGCTAGTTATCTGTATGAGTGTACGAGAGTGGCTATCGGATATTAGCTTAGCTATGTTTTGGGCCCTAACGTTAGTTATTCTAATATATCGATATGCTTCATTGTAAGATGATGGAAAAAGGGAATGCTATGGTTATTTATTTTTTAAAGAGAATAAAAATAAAAATAATGTACCGGCACATTTCTTGATCATGTTGTACGCGAGTTCGTCTGCGTGAAAGATTGTGTACAAAGGTTATAAATGAATAAAAAAAATGGTTAACCAAATAAATAAAATAAAAAATATTGGGAGTGGTCCGGGCCACCCAAGCAAATAAAAATAAATAATAATATAAATATTATAAATTAATAAAATAAAAATAAATAAAAAAGGCCTATGGACGCGCTTGAAATGAGAATATGAAATTAAGAGTAATGAAATATAATAATATAATCGCGACTAATCTCGGATATGACTTTTTAAAAGATGTCTTTAAAGTAAAATTGTAACCCCATATTTTAATAATAAGGAATTTCTAGATTATAAGATATTATTAATATTGCTTTAGATTTTAAATCGTTATTTAATTGTTATCGAAAAAAAAAATATTTTTTTTTTTTTTTTTTTTTTTTTTTTTTTTTTTTTTTTTACTTTACTCAAGTGTTAGATTAGTATATGTATTAGAATAAATCAGAACCTGGTGACAACAAAACGTGTTTAATTAATCCCAACCTTACAGTATAAGTATATGAAATTCGACGAAGCGTGATGCAGGACGCATGACTCAGTGGTCAGCGCTTGCACGGCTTGGAAGAGGGCGCAGGTTCAAATCCTGCTGCGTTAAAATATTGATGTGTTTTCTTAAAATTAATCACTTTACACCATCTACTTTTGATCGACGTACAACAAATGAGTAAGAGAACATGTACAAGTAAAAGCATGCAAACAAAAAAGAAAGTTCAAAGAAAAGCGCTGTAGCGCTTTAATAAACACATATACACTATATTGTGTGTGTGTGTGTGTGTGTGTGTGTGTGTGTGTCACTCACCAGTAACAAACATGGCTGCTCATCGCGAACAGATACTCGTTGATCATCTCGAGCGGCGCCTCCTGCAGCACGTGGTCCACGCGCCGGCCCGCGTTCAGCTTGCCCAGCATCTCCTCTGTCAGCTGGTAGCGGGTTCAAATAAAGAACCGGTGGTAGAGTAAATTTTGGGTTTTTTTTTAGCTTCACGCTTTATCCCGCACATGGCAGGGTAGGCAGAGGGAACTGTAGGGACCGTGGGAACCTAGTGTTAAGACACTCCGTTGCTTAGTCCCTGATTTCTCCGTCTCCGCTTGACGTTCAAAAGTTGAAATATGTAACTTTGACTTTGATTTTGACTTTGACTTTGAAATCTATATGTACGATTGTAGTAACAATCGCTATTGTAGACTGAGTGAGGGAGGATGGGGTATAAGGAACAGTAACTATTACTTTAAAGTGTTTAAGCAATTGGTTCCATCTGATTATCTTTCCCAGCGGGATAAAGCGGGAACTTATCTTACATTTTTTTAAGTCAAACTCACCTCAGCCGGCTTTATGCCATCCTCCTTGCATTCAGCTGTCAGTTCTTCTTTCTCTATTTCTTCTTCTACAACCTGAAAATGTCAACACAAACAGATATAAAACCTAAAATGAGTTTGTGGGCGGAACTCAACACTGCAAGAACTACTTTAGTTTCACGCTTTATCCCGCATATAGCAGGTTACGCAGAGGAAAACCACACGAAATTCCAAAAACGAATGTTAAATTACTCCATTTCCTGCTTCCCGCCTTTCCAAGCACTGCGTGTTAAGTGGCGAAACTCAACGCCGCACTTTACCTAATTGCCAGAGCGAAGAAAATCGAAATGGAAAAATCCACCTTTCCCCCACAAACCGTCGCGTTTATCAAAGGTTACCTTCTCCAAGTGCTGATCGGTCGGCTGCTGCGACCTCCACATGCTGGACCACGTGTTCTTTATTGATTCTATAACTTTTTGTTTTATATCCGCCCCGACACGCGCCATTGTGTCTTTTAATTCTAAAATTAAAAAAAAAACAATGTTTTTCGATCTTTTTGTACGCCTTTTTTATTCATCGGTTATAAGGAAACATTAAGGGTCGCTTTCACTACTCGTTCATAAAATCCCAAATAGATATGCTTTTTATCCGGCAGATAACAATTTTTGGTTTCACATGTATCCGATAGATGAGATGAAAGTATCTAACAGATGAAGATTTGTTTAAATTGTCAACTTTTATCTGATTGACAACGTTAACTATCAGTTTACCGTCTGACACTTTATCTGTAACTGGCAAAATCAGCCCTAAAAGCGAAAAATTTAATCAAATAAAGTTAATAGTTCAAACAGGTCCATATCTGCTATATATTTCTATCTGAGACCTGTGATAATATTTCCTATTGGGACATTATCAGGAGGTGGTGAAATCGGCAATAACAAGTTAGATATTTCGATATATTAGACTCATTAATATGATGACTCATTAATTTGATTCTAAATTTATCTGTCTGTTTCATTTAACTTATTTTCATTTAAATTAAAAAAAAAACTAAACTGTCTTGATTAATATTATTGCTAAATCTTTTTAATTATAACGTAGAGAGAGAGAGAGAGAGAGAGAGAAAGAGAAAGAACCAAGAAACGAAACACTCCGTTCTAATCCCTTGAATCAGTTGTGTCAATTTATAGATATATAATTTATTTTATTTCCACACCAGAAAATATTTCAAACAAAGTTTCAAATAAAAAAAAAAATAAAAAAATAAAAAATATATATATTATTCCGCTTTTTTGAAGTATTTTAAAAATTATAAAAATATAAATTATTTATTTACATTCCGATAGTGTACCATTTCTCCCATACTTCCCCTTAGTTACTCACCCAGATGCATTCGTTTCCTCCCCTTGTGGTGCGGAATCAAATACGGCTTGACGTCGCGTAGCTGAGGGTTGATCATGGGTTCGATTCTGGAGTTAAATTGTAAAAGATATAGTAGTGTTTTTTTTATTTAGCTTCCTGCAGTGTATTCTCTGAATGGTATATATAGAAGGATAGATAGAAGAGATTGAGGCAGCGGGAGGAAGAGGGAGAGATTGGGAAAGAAGGTGCGAGGTAGAGAGAGGGGGAGAGGGATGGAGGGAGTGATTGAGATAGTAACAGGGAAAAGAAGTAAATTAGAGAGAGAGGTATAGAGAGAGCTATAAAGGGTGGAAAGAGAGGTAGTGAGGGAGAAACAGTGGGGGGGGGGGCAGATAGAGAAAATTTTTATTTTTTTATTTTATTTACTTTTTATTTTTTATTAAAGCAGATAAAGAGCAAAAGATAATAACTCACTTTTTATTTTCAGTACGTATTTGGGAAGGTATATGCTCAAAAATATATTAAACTATACATGGAGTTGTAATATTTTATTACTTATGTGATTAAAAATGTGAATATAATAGCGCGGCGTTGAGTTCCGCCACTAAACACGCAATGTCTCGAAAGACGGAGAGTTGGGAACAGAGTGTCTTAACACTAGGTTCCCTCCACCTACCCTTTCATAAGCGAGATATACCTAAAACTAAAATACAAAAATAATAAATTCTTCTTTTCTTGCTTCAATTCGAGACATTGCTCGTATTTGGCATATTGTATAAGTTATCATTAAAAAAACCAAAGCAAGAATCGAACCCACTCCTCTAATATATCATCTTAAACCAAGCTTTATTAACCAATTTACCCATTTAATAACAAAAAGTACAAAGACAGGCAAGTGTAAAACTTACCTAAGGTAAAAGTTACAAGAAAACTTACCTATAAGCAATAGGATCGTACGGGTGAAAGATGTTGAAGACACTCCTGCAAGTCGGTAGACAAAAGTCCTTGCCGAGGGTCTCCACGCCACGGATACACTCAAATATGGCTAAAATGTGAAAAAAATGGTTGCCTGTAAAGTGGGTTTTACGGGCGAAAATTTTACGTGACAACGTCTTTTTCTCGGTAGAATATTTATTGATATGATTAATAATTATAATATAAATTGCCCAAATTTTAACTATAGAAAATATATGTTGTTTACTAAAACATTGTACATGTGTCAAGTGATACGCGCGGCGGACCGATCATAGTTCGGTGACAGTTGACACATCGTTACGTTACCATTTTCATATTTGACTCCGAGCCGCACAACCTAATTTAAGACGTTGTCACGTCAAAAAAGTAGTGATTTTCTATTATTTTTTAAAGTGTCAATCCACACTGAGGATAGAGAAATATTTAAAGAAACCATATAAACATTTGAACGCAGCGGAACTCGAACCCGCGCCCTCTTACCGGAAATTTGTGTAAATCTCCCTACAGAGATGCTAACAACGAAATAAGTTGTATAAATCATATAAAAATTTCGACGCGACGTGATGAAGAACGCATGGCTCAGTGGTGAGAGCGCTTGCACGGTTCGGGAGAGCGCGGGTTCGAGTCCCGCTGCGTTCAAATTTATATATATTTCCTTCAATTAGTTATTTTTTGTACGAGACATTTAAATTTATTTCCGACAAGTTATTATTGGTACATATTTTGTATTATTCATTTTAATAATAATAATAAAACTTAAATAATCAAAATGTTTTCCCGCTTTATCCCGCTTAATCCTGAACCGCAGGAACCGTAGCGGGATAAAGCGTGAAGACATAAAAAAGTAATCAAAAGTAATTGTTAGACGTAACTTGAAATGACTAAAAAAAAAAAACTAGATTCCTTTGAATTTTAAGCATTTTAGTGAATTTGTGATATTATGATTTAAATATTTATTTATTTATTAACAAAATTACAATAAAAAAGAAAAATAGGTAAGTTAAGTACTTAGAGGTAAACATGGGCAGGTTAAGGTAAGTATAGGTAACGTAAGGTAAAACTTACCTATGGGACTTCCCAAAGCGTACAAGGCATTAGGTTCGAATTCCAGTGCGGGGTAATTGACACTGGGCTGTCCTGTGCCCGCCGCGCCCGTCATGTAGGTTTTATCGGAAGTCAGACATTGTTTTTTATCCTATAATTTAATTTAAAAATAAAATTTTCTTTTTTTTTTTTTGCTTCACGCTTTATCCCGCACATGGCAGGGTAGGCAGAGGGAACAGCAGGAACCATAGGAACCTAGTGTTAAGGCGCTCTGTTGCTTAGTCTCTTCTCTCTCCGTCCCATAAATAGAAAAATATAAAATAAATAGAAAAATCCATCTTCCCCTCATGGGAATCGAACCCAGAAACCGTCGCGTTTACAGGTTTTGCCTTTGCGCAACGCCGGTTCTTTTTCTATGTATTTAAAAAGTTTAATTAATTATTATATTATTTATAATAATTGGTTACTTTACTAATTTTTTTTTTAAAATATAGAGTTTTTGACTGACAAAAAGCAACGGGAAACGTTTTTCAAACTAATCCAATCGTCTAACGAGTAGAATATGTTAAATCAATTATCAATTGAACTGTTCAAGTTCGAACATCAGCTATTTTATCACCAATCAATAGTAAAATTTTAGGCCAAAATCTCACTTCTCTAAGTGTGCGCAGTGTTTTCGAGTACAACAAAATTCAATATATAACGAATTAAATATAAACCCACAGGTAAGTTAAGGTAAAATCGACTTTTCGAGACTTTTAAAACGTTATCAAATTTAAAATTCGCGCCAAAATCTACCCTCTAAGTATGCGCAGTATTTGGGAGTACAACACAAAATTCAACATATATCAAATTAGGTATAAACTCAAAGGTAAGTTAAGGTAAAATAAACTTACCATAGGTAACTGATGACACAAAAGGTCATATAAAATGACACTGCCTAAGGAATGACCTCCAAGGGACACGCCCCCTTTAAAGTCAGGATTACGGGATTTGAACAGCTTATATATTCTGTTCAGTTCGCTGCATACTGTATCTATTATAAGCTGTAAAAAAAAAGAAATCCAGCTGTCATTTTCATTGTCTTGCTGTGGTTATAAAATAAAGAGCGGCGTTGAGTTCCGCAAAAACGATTTAAAGTCGGAAAATAGAGTGTCTTAACACTAGGTTCTGTTATTACTCTTAAAAGAGTAGTTTTAAGTAGCAATAAATACAAAAAAATGTGAACATAAGAGTTCATGTCTTCACCATGTATCCCGCACACGGCAGGGTAGGCAGAGGGAACTGCAGGAACCATAGGAACCTAGTGTTAAGACACTGCGTTGCTTAGTCCCTGCTGTCTCCGTCCCGGCTTTCTGCCTTCTTCGAGGCATTTCGTATTGAATGGCGGAACTCAACGCCGTGCTTTGCTTAGTTTCCAGAGCGAAGAAAATGTAATATGCAATATAAATATATATTAATATAATCAATATTTATGATAAGAACATATGGTGTAAGTTACAAAAAAGGGGTACCGTATAATTTTAATCATATTTAAAAAAAAATTTCTACATTCTCCTTTCTCTCTGGCTGGCGTCAGCTGGCTTACTATTACTATAAGAGGGGTAAAGAATAAAATTATTTTATTTCTCTTCACCTACCTGACCGTAGAGGCGTAAGCGTCTGCCTGTAAACGCGACGGTTTGAGTGTTCGATTCTCACTCGAAGAAGATGGATTTTACTATTTCCATTTTCTTCGCTCTGGCAACTAGGCAAAGCGCGGCGTTAAGTTCCCCCACTCAACACGCAATGCCTCGAAAAAGGCGGAAAGCGGGGACGGAGACAGCAGGGACTAAGCAACGGAGTGTCTTAACACTAAGTTCCCACGATCCCTGCAGTTCCCTCTGCCTACCCTGCCGTGTGCGGGATAAAGCGTGAAGCTAAAAAAAAAACCTACCTGACAAAACACAGGGCTAGTATAGAACAGTACATCTAATATAGTGTCATTTGTGAAGTTCCGGAGACGAGGGATGCTGTCTAATGTGACGGCGGCGAGACGAGAATCCACACCTACCCCAGTATGGAGGCTTGAGTGCCACGAGATTGGGAGTACCTTGGTGGAAAGGAAATACATAAATTATAATGGCGAAAAACATCAAAAGGCATAAACGGAGAGACGGAGAAAGCAGGGACTGAGCAACGGAGTGTCTTAACACTAGGTTCCTATGGTTCCTGCAATTCCCTCCGCCTACCCTGCAATATGCGGGATAAATCGTGAACACATAAAAAGAAGAGATAAGTGTATATCCTCATCTTAGCTGCTCTTCACTGGTCTTATGCTTAGGGAAGTCCTAAAGATCGACAATTAGTTATGCGCTACACCCATCTAGTTGTTTATTAGTAGTAAGGGAATAGAGAAGTTGGTAATAAGAGGAGAGCTGATACAGAAATAAGAAGAGAACTTAGCCAATAAAAAGAGAATTGACTCAGAAATAAGAGAATCCGTGCACTGAATCAGGGGGTAAAAAAATGGTAACAGAAGGCTGAAAATACGCCGGTGAAAGAACATGGATAATAATAATATACAACAACAATGGATACAACAATTTGGAGAAGAAGAAAAAATATTATATAAAAACCGTGATATTACTATTAACTATTATACATTATTTGTGGAAGCGTTTTAATTGCGCACACTTAGAAAGACGAGTTTTTGAGCTAGAATTTTAATTTTTACACCGTTTTAGAGATCCCGAAATGGCGGATTGGTAAAATATATAAAAACATAGCCGATGTTCGAACTTGAACACTTCAATTGATAATTGACTGGATTTTCTTGAAAATCATCTCAAAAAGTCTTGTATTTGGTCCAAGAATTGTAACTTTACCATCTATGTGCGCAGGAAACTAAATTTAAATTCCATAAAATATGAGTCAATTTCATTTCATTATAATTAAAATTTCTCTTTTTTCTCTTTTCTCTTTAAACGTACGCAATAAAACACACCAAACTCACCTCAACTCTCCCAACTAAGCCACTGTCATACGAGTTCTTGTAATGTGACTGTATTAATTGAAGGCTTGTCGTTCTAAAGTCGTTTACTGAAAAATAAATTAATAAGCTTAAAACGTATAAAAAATCGATTAAAATATCGATTTTTATTTTTTAAATCTGTAGTAAACAAAAGCCAAAGCCAAGTGGTCTTCCTTTGCTCGATCCTTGTGTGAGTGCGACCTTGAGAACTCTGCATGTGTGTGTGTGTGTGTGTGTGTAATAGTGCTGATGTATTTTTGAGTATGTGTGGATGTGTGTGTACACAAGAATACTGGTGTGTTTTTGAGTAATCTTAGTATATGTGCGTGCAAAAGTACTGGTGAGTTTTTGAGTACTCGAATAACCTGAGGAACCTATGGAATAACCTGAGTATGTGTATGAAGTAGTATCGGTGTGTTTTGGAGTACTCAAGTGTATGTGTGTGCAATAGTACTGCAATACAGCAGTAAGAGAAAGCACTAAATATGCACTCACCAACTTCCTCTACAGGCCGGAAGCGCATGTCGCAGGCGGATCCGACGCCATGACAGAGCAACAGCAAGTGGTCGATACTGGACGGCTCCGTGTCTTCAATTTCCGATTCCACACACCCTCGTCGGACGACGCGAGGGCGCATCATCGATTGCTGAAAGAGGAAATTATAAAGATTTATATAGAACCTGGTGAAGAGGACCGTCGTGGCGAAGAGGCGTAGCCGAGGCGAAGAGGCGTAGTCGATTCCCATGAGGGGAAGATGAATTTTTCTATTTCAATTTTCTTCGCTCTGACAACTAAGCAGAGCGCGGCGTTGAGCTCCGCCACTCGACACGCAATTAAATAAATAATGTAAGAGTTTATTTTTATTATTTTTATTTTACGTTAAATCTTATTATATACTTTAGTTCATTTCTGGTTAAAGTGGGTACTATGAATAAAGCATTTTTTTAGTATTTTAACCTCACACAATATCTCTTCAGTATGATATGTAGAGAAAACCAAAACTCGCTAATCTTCTTTTTTTTACTTAAAAAAAAAAAACTAAAAAGAGTAGACGAATAATTCGTTAACTAACAAAACGTTCTTTCTGGTGTCTGTACTCTCCAGCTCCATGGACCATGAAGACCAGATGATCAATCTTCTTGGGTTCGTCCCCACAAACTTTAATCATGGGGTTGCGATACACTTTCTTGCCGAAACTTAGTAACTATGGGTAAGGTAAGTTTTGGTAAGACAGGATAAGTTAGGGTTAGGTAAACAATACAAATAAAAATATATTTTATTGGAACGCTTAAAGCGATCACTTCCTTTGGATGTTGGCGTTGTAAAATACTTATGTATGTATGTATATATGACATATAAATATATATATACATACACATATACATACATTCATAAACAAATTATTTAGGCGGTTAGAAAAAAAATTACCTAAAGAGCCAATTTTTCACCAATTACTCTAATTTAACATAATTGGATAAAACAAATCAATACTACAAATAGGTAAGTCCGAAGTTTAGAAACATTCTTTTGGATATTTCAAGGTATAAGTTGACATCCTTCCTTCTCATATCAGAATCGAACCTAGACCCATCACGAAAAAGATATTGAAGCAAAAATACTTACAGGAGACGTGGCAAAAGCATCAGTACTGGTATTTTGAACAAAATGCACCATAACCGATGGTCCATGCATCACGACTAACTCATTATTATCGAGCATAAGTCGTCTATGCCACTCTCCGGTTGTTACACCGTGACGATATTCCTCCTATAAAGAGAGAGAGAGAATAATATATTATATGTATATTATATATTATATGTATATTATATATTATATAGAGGACCGTCAGAGGCGTAGCGTCCGCCTGTAAATGCGACAGTTTGTGGGTTCAACTCCCATGAGGGGAAGATGGTTTTTAATTACTTCCATTTTCTTCGCTCTGGAAATTATGCAAAGCGCAGCGTTTAGTTCCGCCACTAAACACGCAATGCCTCGAAAAAGGCGAAATGCAGGGGCTAAGCAACGGAGTGTCTTAACAGTAGGCTAATATGGTTCCTGCAGTTACTCTGGCTTACCTGCCATGTGCGGGATAAAGCGTGAAGCTATAAAAAATATTATATAATACTGTTAAAATACACTGGATACAATCTTACCTCTAGTTTTTCAGCTATTTCTTCAGTGTATGGGATATACCTTGGATCTATTGATGCACCTTTGTAAAACCAACTGCATCTGCGAAGTGATATGACACTATTTAATTACGCCTGGAGAATCTTTGGGACCTTTTAGGAGTTTTAAGATGGTTCATTTAATTATCCAAAAGAAAAACTTCTATTTCCAGAAATAATAATAAAGATTTTTCCAGAAACTCTCCAATTAATAATGTTTTTCAATTTTAAGGGTTTCTGAGAGAGGTCTTAATTAGAATTAACTTAATTCTCTGTACACATTTTTCAATTTTTATAAATAACTACTTATTTAGATTGCCACGGTTTCCTTCCGCCTACCCTGCTAAGCGGGATAAAGTGTTTACCTAATATTTTTTACATAAAAGTCAAGTTCACTTAGTGATCACAAAGCAATCAAACATCTGAGTTCAAGATTACCTCATCACATCAGTGGATTTCTCACTCCAATAGACTGCTGTTCGCACTCGGTTCACGACATTGACATCGTAACGGCCCCCATCCGTTGCCACTAGAGTACTCTCCGTAAGATCCGCTTAAAACACGAAAAATATATAGGGAAACGGTAAAAAATGGTAAAAACCGTAAAAAAATGGTAAAATCGGTAAAAAATGGTAAAAAATACAAGTCGAACTTAAGCAACTAGTGTTCCACAGCAATTCCAAAAAACGGTACGAAAACGGGGGGGTATTACTAAATTACAATTACGGATAAAATTTATCACTTTTTAATAATTAAGTACTGAAAATAGTTTTTTTATCATCTACTTTCAATATTCAGAATTTCTGAATCTTTGGATATTTCCCTTTATTTGTGCTGCAAGTTTCATACCTTCCTCGTTTATTCTCCATGCCAAATTCCATAGTTCCCAGACCAACCGAAAGTTATTCTAGTGTTTAAGTATTTTTATAGTCTATAGGTTTTTATTATGTGGTTAATTTCTTACAAAATTAAATAAAAACCTTTTTGCTACGTTGACTTGGAAAATTTATTTTTCGTAATTCCTGAGACCACCAAACACCTAAATTTTTGACGAATCTACAAACTTTTAACAGTCCGAAAGTCAAAGAAATGAGTAACAAAGAGAACCCATAATAGCATTGTTTTTTCTATTGAAACACGAATTCCTGAAATTCTTTTAGATTTATAACTTGATAAGCTAACGATTGAGGCCGTTGTGACGCAGCGTCAAACTAAAACATCGCGTTTGTGGGTTCGAATCGAGGTAGTGGTCTGGCAGAGGTAAGATTCTCAGCAGTGTCTGGAAAAAAAGGAGGGATTTAACACTAGATGACTTCTATATATGTAAATAAACTTACGGCTGTTAAAAGCATTTTCCAGCGCCCTCGAATCAGCGACAGAAAATCCCCTCCAAATCGATTTCTCCTCGCAGTCCACTTTGTAGAACCAATGGTGTTTCACTGAAGAATATTCTGATGACGTGCGATTCTAGAAAACAATTTTAATTTTATCTGTTAACATCAGTTTTTTTTATGTCTTCACGCTCTATCCCGTATATGGCAGGGTACGCCGAGGGAACTGCAGGAACCATACCAATCTAGTGTTAAGACACTCCGTTGCTTAGTCCCTGCTTTCTCCATACCTGCTTTCCACCTTTTTGCCAGAGCGAAGAAAATGGATATAGAAAAATCCTTCTACTCCGAGTGGGAATCGAACCAACAAAACGTCGCGTTTACGCTACGCCTCTGCGCCACGAAGGTCGTCAAAGATCAGTTATTTTGGTTCAAAATTAAAAAATATAACAAAAAAATATTTTAAAATATTATAAATTAATTTTTAGGGCCCATCTTAGAGTGGTTTAAAGGTACAAAAGCCTAATAAGGATATAGATTAATAAACTCTAACAATTGCGTGTTTAAGTGTTTCCTGTTATAAAAATACGGAAGTACATTCAAAGGCACATTGAATTGGTAAGAATAAAAAAGTAGCACAGAACGGATCAATATGTAATATATAGAATATATATATATATATATATATATATATATATATATATATATATATATATATATATATATATATATATATATATATATATATATATATATATATATATATATATATATATATATATATATATATATATATATATATATATATATATATATATATATATATATATATATATATATATATATATATATATATATATATATATATATATATATATATATATATATATATATATAAATATATACATAGGACATTCTCTGTCAAATCAGCCACAGCCTCACACTTCAATTTTCATGATAAATTCGGTAATATAAATTATCTAATATAATTAATGTACATAATTATATTTTTTTAATGAATTCGATAATTTCGGAATGTTGTTTAGGTAAAATTTTCGTTCAGCCTCTACTTTTTAGTATATATGGCATATGTGGATTTTTCAAAATGGCCGACCAGTAATGGTGTAAAAGGCATAAGTATTCAATCAAAGCCTTTATTTATATTGTGATTCGTGTAAATATAACAAATTGATTCTTGCAATTCAATTTTTTTTTTAGCTTCACGCTTTATCCCGCACATGGCAGAGTAGGCAGAGGGAACTGCAGGGACCGTGAGAACTTAGTGTTAAGACACTCCGTTGCTTAGCCCCTGCTTTCTTCGTCCCCGCTTTTTTATGTATAAAATTCAAAATGGCGGATAATAATTGCGAAAACAGTTTTTTTTTTCAAAACTATAAGTTCGGTAATATAAATTTATCAATAAATTCGATAAATTCGGAATGTTATTTGGCTAAAATTTTCGTTAAAGCATCTTCTTTTTATTACTGCTTATGTATTTTTTTAAAAATGGCGGACCAGTAATAGCTGCCAAAAGAAAAAGTACTTAGGCTTATTGTATTGTGATTCGCATAAATATAACAAATGATTCTTAAAAAAATATTTTTTGCTATTCACTTTCTTTATATATAAATAAGTGCGAAAATAGTGTATTTTTCCAAAACTATAAATTCGGTAATATAAGTTATATATATAAATTTATTAATAAAATCGATAAATTCGGAATGTTATTTAGCTAAAGTTTCCGTTCAACTTCTACTTTTAAGTATGGCATATGTGGATCTTTCAAAATGGCGGACCAGTAATGGCTGCCAAAATGAAGAAATTACTCAATCAAAGGCTTTATTTGTATTGAGATTCGTATAAATATAACAAATGATTCTTAAAATCACTTTTTTTATATATAACATTTAAAATGGCGGATAACAAGTGCGAAAATCGTTTATTTTCTACAAAATTCAAAGTTGGGCATGACGTTGTTGATTTTTGGGATCGCTAGTTAGAACAATTTACAGAGAATGTCCTATATATATAAAAAATATTTCTAAAAGTACCTCTGACATAACAACAATTTTGTCATCACCGTCTTCTTGAGGTGAAGAATCGCAAAAGTTAACATTCATTGGTTTCCTAACACCATCTTTCTTTAACTCCACGTTGGCTCCATCTTGGTTTTCAGGATTATTATCCATGTTTTTCCTAGTTTTAAATTTAGTATTAGCAATATCTACACGAACTCCGGGTCTGTCACAGCAATATTTACAATTTACAACGTGCTTGATTTTGTTCTCGTCTGTATCTTTTAAATCATCGTTATCGTTTTTGTCGTCTTTTATCTTATTTGTCATATTTTGTTTTAAATCATATATTTTATATAAATCATTATGAGGGGGTCTAACACATTCAACAGTGAAATAATTTACTGTTCTAACTATATCTTCGTTTGGGTGTAAATTTTCGATGGATGTTAGATCGTGTATTAAAGACAAATGTTGTGATGTACTTTGTGGAATGTTTTCATTTGGTTTATTTTCTATTAAATTATTATTGAAATTTGGATTTTTAAAAAAATTTTTTACGTTTTTTTGTATGGAATCAAAAGTATTTTCTGACGGTTTATGTTTATAATGATTTTGTGACTGGCTCAACTCAAAAAAAGACTTCGAGTGTTCAGGTTTTGGTGGTGTTGTAAAGTAACTAGATAGTCTGCTAAAGTCGCTGTATGCGTCAGACTCTTGTGCACTTTCTACATTTGACGAAAAAAAGTTTATAGGATCTGGTAATGAATCTAATTTTATTTCTTCTTTTTGTGTATGATCTGTCTCAATTGATTGAACGGCTCCTTGAATTTCATCTTTAGAGGTTTCCTTTAAAACATTTGAGATGTGAGAACCTGAAGAAGCAATTTTATTATCTGTTGTAACAATAGTATTGTCCTCTTCAATTAATTCCTTTATCATACTTTCCACATTAGCGTCACAAATATTATCTTCCAATGGCTTATTTGTTGGCAATGGATTTACGTCATGAGGATTTACACTATGTTTTTGGGTTTTAAGAACTGGCAATATATCTTGAGACGATATTCCACTAAGTCTTCTGTGATATTCTTCTTCAAAGCCCGGTGGTATCCTCATTGATGCGTTAGAGTCGGTATTAAAGTTATTTAATGAAGTTGGAGAAGTTAATGAATTCTTATAATGATTTTCAACAGCGTAATTTCCTGTATCGAAGTAAGAAGCAATTGTTATTGCTGGACTTGTTGATGTTGGCAAATCAAACGTTTTAATTTCTTTCTTAAATTCATTTGTGTTGTCATTCGCATTTTTATATCTTTCAACTCTGTTAGTAAATGTGTCTACAGCGGATTCTGATTCGTCTGAAAATTTTTCTCGCTCTCTATATTCTATTTTATGATCATCTGTTTCTGATGGCTCGACAACGAATTCTTCATAAATAGGAAAGTCTTTTTTAGCATCTTGCTCAATAGAATGAACATCTAAACCACTTTCGTCTGACTTTGAATCTTCTTCAGGTGGAGCAGATGGTATGCTTATTTGACGTGGTAGTATGGGTGTATCTTCATATGAATTTTGAAATTCAGCTTTTATTTCATCACTTGCATTAGCAGGTATGTCATCTAAAAATGTACAGTTGTCTTGAAAAAATCCAATAGATTTCGGATCTATTTGGAAGCCATAATCGTGATCTGTAAGTGCTTTTGTAGACTGATCCGATTCATTAATAGACCATCCATAATTTAACATAATATTACCAGAGTTTGTGTTATCCAGAACATCCTCTGGTGGTTGAATATTCATACTACTCTTAGTATCTGGCGGCGTTGTTTTTACAAATTGAAGTGCCAAGTCAGTTTTTTGTAGTACAGGATCTTCAATTGGATCATCATCTATCGGATATTCAACTGGATTCTCTAACTGGATTGGAGCAGTAATGTTTTCTATCAACTGTGAAGTCAAGTCTTCTGCTTCTTTCTCTTCTGGTTTTTTAACTTCTCTACAAGTCTCACAAATATTGAGTTCAGAAACTGGACTTTCAATTAAATTATTTTTAATTACACTAGGCCCAAAATTTTCGAATTTGTTTTGACCTTGAGCAATTGTGCCAGTTTCTTCGAATACCGATATATTCTCCATTTTCGTTTCTAAAACTTTAATATCTTTTGCACTTGTTAGAAGAGGCAAAGGATTTGTAGATTGAGAAGAAATATCAAAAGGTATGGCTGGAGGATGAGGAATATCGAAAAGTGAAAACGTAGAGGCAGCTAGGTTAACGTTATTTATTGTTGAGTTTTCAGATCTAAATAGAGTATATTCCTTACTTTCATCATTTTTATTTAATTCTATAGATGACGAAATACTTTCATCTATATCTTTTAAATTTGCAGTTTTTAATGTCGGTAATTTCTCTAGCACATTCAATTGCTCAAAGGCGCTTTGATTTGAAAGAATATTTTTTTTCGATAATTCTGCTTCTTCAATGATTTTATTTTTGTTAACATTTTCTTCAAGTATGTTTGCTTGAAATGGTAAAACAATTGAAGTTTCTTTATCAAAAAAGCCCTTTGAAGATGGTTCTGTTAAGACTTGCGATATTTTAGGCAAATCATTAAAAAAGTCTCGTGGAGAATCTTCTTTTCTCATGCCCTTTGCAGCTGCTGAATTTTGTTCGCTTAAACTACTATCAACCAAATTTACTTTAGATTGGAAGGTTTCTATTTTTGAATTGTCTAAGATTCCACTTTCTTGAATATTTACAGCACTTTCTTCCACCGGTACATTTAAATTTGAATATTCAAATAATTTCGGCATGTTAGTTGAAGTGCCAGAACTAGTTATTAAAAATTCTTCCGCAACTTTGCTATCACCGGAAAAGATACTTGGTTTTTTGAATACATCAGCTGTGTTACTATTACTGTCAAGCTTGTACTCTGATTTCGTTTCTGTCATTGATGGTATTACAGACATTGAGGTATTTTCGTGTTTTAATGGTACTGTGGAAAAATTTTGGTTAACATAATCTGACAAGTTTTCATTTGTATTGGAAGCTTCCGTATCCTTGTGGCTATTTTTTAGTATAACGTTTCGTAAAATCGAAGATGACGGCACAGGCGGCTGCTGGTAATCAGTAAAACCACTATAATACGAACCGCTCACGAAATTGTTCTCCAAGTTAGGAGTACCTAGGTAGTTATATTGGTATTGATTAGGATTATAATACTGTTGGTCTGTTGATTGATCGATATTATTATTAGCAAAAGGTGGCTGATAATTCCTGGCTTGTTCAACATTGCATTGAAGAAAAGGATCGTGTTCAACTGTTTGGTTTTGATAATAAGTGTTATTGTTCTGACTAGTGGAATCATCTTTTTTCGTTATATTATAAGCTGGATCTAATAAGTTTGTGATTGTATTTTTGATTACATCTAAAGAATTAATTTTAGATTTTAATGACCCAATTATTCCGAAGCTTTTAGAATCCTGTGGCTGTTGGTCATATGAATCTGTGGTTTGTCTGCTTAAATCAAACGCTGTGCTGTATTGGTGTTCTTGTTGTGTAACATTGTTTCGAACGTCAGCGACATTCATAGATTTGGTTATATCAAATGGTTCATTTTGTACATGACTCGTTTCATTTATTGGTTTCATAAGATTCACTAATGATTGTCCTGTTGGATTTCCCACAAATTGTTCTTGCGGAAACGTATAATCAACAGGTTTTTTTATTGGATTTACATTACTACTGATACTGCCCACACCTTCTATAGGGCCAGAATAATACTGAGGCCTTTTTTTCGACATTCTGTAGTTTACATTTCCAGTTAATTTAGGGGGCTCTGTTAAAGGTTTTACTGGTTCAACGGGTGTATTCGCTTGAAAGTTATACGATATCTGAGCTCCTGGAACAGTTTCAACTTCTCTTGTTCTGTTCATGTTGACATCGGTTTGAGTTAACAGTGATGGGTTATAGACCGCGGGAATTTCACTTCCTTTTTCATTTTTTACTTGTGGACTAAAATAATCTGCAGTAATGTTGACATTGCTGCTACCAGGTGAACGTGAATCTGTGTTTTGCTGAGAATTGCTGCCGCTGTAAGGAGGACTGCTAGTATCTGGCAATATTTTACTATCACTTGATATATTAGGTTCGGTGTAGAATAACGAGTAGGCCGGCATATTAGATGTACGATAGGCATCATTTACTTCAAGATTACTCCAAGAAGTATTTGAAGGTGGCAAAATCGAACTATCCATGTTACTGTATGAATTAGGAGGTAAAATATTTGTCAATGGGTTTAAATTTTCGACAGTGGCATTTGTATCGTTCCGAACTGTCGTATCAATTTGGTCTGGTATAGTTGGCATGAATATATTTTCGTTTGGTGTAAAACATTGCACAGCTTGTGTTTTTATTACGGGTTGTGATCCTGAAATTCGTCTCGCTATCGACGGTGGTAGAACGGTTTTGCCAGCAGATGACTGACTGTCTCGTCGCATGTTTGAAAACATTGGAGGTGGTGGTATAATAGGTGTATTTGGAGTGTGAGACATAATCATTGATTGATTTCTTCCATCAACCACAGAAATTTGCTCTTGTTTTGACAAAATTGATTCCTTTCCTTCAGTTGGCACCATAAGATTCACTTGAGCACCCTGAATTGGTTTTGATTCGATATCAATAGGATTGGAAATATTAGGAATGTTAATTGTATTTTTTTGAGGGACGTTAGCTTCTATTTCAGCTTGAGTTTCCAACGATTTTGTTTCTGGTGCAAGTGTATTGATTTTGTTTTCAATTTGTGGTACGTTCGGCATATTATTATCCGGTATAAAGAAATTTGGCGGAGCGTGACTACTTGGTGGAGGATTAAACGTGGGTACATGATGATCTCCAGAACTCAAACCTGGTATTTGGGCATATATTTTTTTCTTTGATGCCATTCGATAGCTTGTAGCAATACCTGAAGCAAATGAAAATTATAATTAGTACATTGTTTTTTCTTTGTGTGGATAACATGCTAATATTTTTACAGCACAATAAGCTATTACATTTTTAAGTAGAAATCTGTTCCTGTTTGAAAATAAAGTCATAAAATAAAAAAAAAAAATATTAGGGGAAAGACAAGTGTTTATAATCTTTATGAAAACTACCTATAAGCCGTTCTTAGGTCTAAGCTACATTACGCGGAATGCACTGTACGTAATTGGGTACAGTTATTTTAATTTGGTTAGATTAACTAAGTACCTGGAAAGTTATTTAAAAGACAATTATTTAACATTTTAAGAATTTTCCAGAGAAAAGTAAGTGAGGAGTCGATCTAAATTTTTACTAGCCCTAACTAAAGCAACGGTTCCAAAAAAAGAGACGTTACGCAAGGACTTGACGCAAGCAAGCACCAGTGGATAAACGATAGACGTTATTTTAACTCCAATTTAATAACAAATAGTAATCCTACTAATGCCATGTGTATTGTATGCCACAGTAACTTAAACCAGCAGCTTTGCTATAAACCAATTAAGCATTCTAAGTATGAGAAGTAAACATTCCAGACGAGAAATAAACTTACAACCCAACACACAAAAAAATCTATTTAAACAAAAGAAGTTCCTGAGATCAACGCATTAAGCCCAACAAATTTTCTGATTTTTGATATTAATATAGAAAGCATAAAACAATTTTGACGTAGACGACTATGCCATGCGTGACGAAGAACGCATGGCATAGTCGTCAAATCGCCTGAACGGTTTGCATTACGCGCGGGTTCGCATTCCGCTGCGTTCAAATATGTATATTTCCTCTAAATATTTTTCTATTTTTAATATGGATAAAAACTTTAAAAATGACAAAAACAACTAGTATAGATTTCACACGGAATCGAATATTCCTTCGTAAAATCCATACTTATACTGTACAAAGTGTCTTCAACTTGACGTCAAAGTAACTTCCTCGTGCATTGTATATAATGATCAGCTGCCTTAAAGGAAACAGGTTGTGAAAGAGCTTGTGTATAATAATTATCGATACACTATGACGAGAGTGTATTTAATGATTATTTTCCGTACAAAGAGAGGTGCGGACCGTCGTTGCGTAGAATTGATCGTTTGTGGGTTCGATTCCAACTCGTTAAAGATGGATATTTGTATTCATTTCAAATTTCATCACTTAGAATTAAAAAAGGTAACGGAAATTAATAAATGCCACCATAACAACTGTCCATATATTTACAAATCTGTAACGATTTAATTACATATACAGGGTGTATCTGAGACGGAGGCCATTATCTAAAGTACTTATAGAGGAAATTATTTCAAGGCTATTTACAAAAAACTATTTAAAAATTATTAATAGTTTGGGTACAGGATCATTTTATCCATTTCACGATATTTATACGTGCTGTGTAACGCGTGAGGTAGACATCATTTAATACGAATGACGTACTATAATAATACTATTAAACGTTGCCAATCTGTCACCTTTCACTCAAAAAAATAACTAAAAAGAAAAGAGCTATATCTCTGTCCCGCTCTCACAGTACAGTGTACGCTCGCGTCATACTTGACAAATGGCGTTTTATTGAGGAACAATAATTTAATTATTTATTTTGTTTGGAAAAAAATTTTTTTTTTTTCTGAAAATTTTGCTTCTTTTATAATTTTACCAAGTGTATAAAGACTAGTTAATACTATGCTTGAAATTAAGATCGCCGTTACAGGCACACCCTGTATAATTGTGTATATAAAAATATCTTGAAAATGACATAAATATGAACATGGACATTAAAAAATATTTATTATCTTCTTCTTCTTCTCCTTATTTATGTTTTTTTTAAATGGTAACATAAGTTTCTCTATTATGTTTTTTTTTATTTATTTAACTAGCGACCTATATGTACTACAGTATGTCTTTACGTACAACGTTCACAGCTTTTTTTGTCATTACACAATACAAATATATTTTCTTTAGAGATTATTGTTGATAAAACGGAATAAATATAGTCAAGATATCACGTTCGCGAACTTAATATTGTGTGAGTGTTATACATCAAAACCTTTCTTTGACTCACTCCATCTGTTACAAAAATCGCATCAAAACCTGTCCCCAAGTTATAAAGATCTAAGCATACATACGGACAGACAGCAGAAAGCGACTTTGTTTTAAATTATATAGTGGGGATATTTTTTTCTTTTTAGGTTCACGCTTTATCCCGCACATGGCAGGGTAGGCAGAGGGAACTGCAGGGACTGTGGAAACCTAGTCCTTGCTTTCTTAGTCCGCGCTTTCCGCCTCTTAGAGGCATTGCGTGTTGAGTGGCGGAACTTAACGCCGCGCTTTGCCTAGTTTCCAGAGCAAAGAAAATATAAAAAATATGTAAAATCATATAAACATGTTATAACTCAAAATATTAATGTGACACCGTCGTTTCACATTGGAATAGCATCTGACTAACGTGACCATCGTGGGTTTGATTACCTGGAAGGGAAAAGTCATTGCCATGCTCTGGTGAAAGTAGAAGCAAGAAGAAGAAGAGAAACAGCTATATTTTTTACAATCTACCAACATGAAATGTTGGCAATGGCAGAAGGAAAGGAACCCGTAAACGTTTCCAGTTGAAATGAGGCTAGGCAGACACCATCTATTCGAGCCAAGAACAATGGCGAAGAGTGTAATTTTTATTAACGTAACTTTTCATCATATAAAAATGCATACATTCAATCGAACTATATAAAATTTAAGCTTAGTTACAAAGTTTATTTAATCAATGATATTTAAAGGATGGATTTAAGTCAAATTACATTGATTCTTAGAAGGATTTGCGCCATTTCATTATTTGTTGTCATTTTCTATAACTAATTTTCTATACGAAAGGTGGAGTACCTATGGGAATCTTGTTACATGGGCAGTTCACTGGTATATATAAAAAATCCTAATTATTTCTTCGCTATACACTAATTCCACATAGCTGATAAGACAGAGAAACACAGTGTTAAGACACTCCGTACTTCACACTCTGCACAAATTTTGGAACAATGGTACCTTAGTGTAAGCTGCACTTTGTGGATGGTGATAATATTATATAAATACAATAACTCCCGTCATGGGAATCGAACCTACAATCATCACGTTAACAATCATATGTTGCTCCACATCACCACATTACAGATAAGTATATCTTAAATCTTTACATAAGAAACGAATAGTCAAAGTTGATTACAAGGCATTACTTCTCTTAAGGTCATGACAATTACCTATAGTGTTGAGATCAAAGATCATGGGAAAATTAACGATGGGGTCAGCTGTCAAATTTACGTTTGTTACGTACGTGTTGGGTAAAACCACTTCCATTGATTTCCTATACAGTGGGTTCGATTCGAGGATTTATATGGAATGTGATGTGGGACAGTGAGATCCCAATTCAAAGAAACGATAAGATATAAATCATATACATATATGTATAAACATATAGAGTTTAGGATTTGGGTAATAAGCGTAAAACGGAGTGTCTTAACACCAAATATTCTCTGCCTATCTATAATTACAAACGTTAAAAACATAATTTCACTAAAATCCTAGAAAAATCAAATAATTTTGGCAATATAATTGAAAACGCAGTAAGTCTACAAAATCTAAAAATTATGAAACAAATTTATTATATATAAAAAAATATATTACTCACCAGAAGGAGGCTCTTTCAAAGGAGGTGGAGCAATATTTTTCGGAGCTTCCTGTATATTTACCATCAGAGGTGTATTATCAACTTTCTGAACAGGTTCGTCATACACTTTATTATCGGCATCAGGACTTTGCTCCCTGGTCTTTAAACTTAACATGCTGGAAAAAGAACTGAAGACAACGCTAGCCATCTGCGGTATAACAGTTGGTAATTGAGAGAAATTTTGTGCAATATCTGCGGTAAGGCTTTGTTGAACATCGTCCAAATTTTGTCCTTTATCCGGTTCATTTAAGTTTACCTCCTCAAGATTCTCCTCTCCTTGCAAATTACCACTTTGATCCTCTTTTATACTACTATTTATTGGAGCACTCACATATCTAGTGCCTTGGAGTCTAGCAAAATATTCATTTACGTCAAAATCATCGTCGGTTTTCGGTGGAGCTTTAGACTGAGACACAGTTGGAATATTATGAGGTTTGTTGAACTGATCGATGGTTTGAATGTTTAAGACTGATGGGTTGTTATGTATGGGTGAATTAAATTGTACTGTGTCAGGTTTAGCATCGCCATATGGAACATTTGCGTTTTCTGTGTTGGGGTACCGCTGGGGTTGCATCTGGGCCCCTTGTTGTTTATCTGTAACAAACACAAAAATATAAATTATTTCTCAATCACATAATGAAACAGATATATAAAAAATATAAAAATGATAATTAATGAAATAATGCAATTCTTTATAATTTTATTATTGACTTATAATTACTGTTATGTAATTGAAGTCCTTATATGAAGCGTGAGAATCTGTGCAATAGTACTTTGTGAATAATATGTGTACACCACGTAACAATTTGTATAAAACCATTTATTTGAGAATTCAATTAATACGTAGTTATCTATATGAGGCCGTAGTAGCGCAGCGTCTGATGGTAAACGCGATAGTTGTGCATTCGTTCCCACTTAGGGGGATAAATAATTTTCATTTATTGCTTTGGTAACAGAACAATGTGCGATGTTAGCCGAAATTCAACGAATATCGTCGTGAAACAGTAGCATATTAATGCTGCTGTGTTTCGTCAGGCGAGTGAGAGTTCCGGAAGCCCATAAAGGGAGTTGGTCGGGGTATTTAGTTGGCAACGCATCCACATCCTGTCAGATAGTCCACTACCTGAGAGGATGTGTCACAGGTAGTGATTGCCTACCGGGCGAGGGTGTCACAGGTAGTGATTGCCTACCGGGCGAGGGTGTCCACTTAACATTAGGTGGCCTTTCTGCTCGTTTGCCATCTTATAATATATAAAAAAAAGGCCGTTTAAAAAACGAAAAGTGGGATTTATTGTTTTAACACTAGGTTTCTTTTGCATATCCTACTATTTTGCGGGACATATATAAAAAAATATATCTAAAAATAAGGTTTTTAGAGTGAAAAATTTAATATAAGTATATAATATACAATAGAATAAGATCTAAAATCAAAGATGCTGTGAAAGACTTTAATCTGCGTCATACAGACGAAGCTGTGAGCGGTGCACTAGTTTATATATGTATCATTAAAGATATAGTACGGAGAAAACTCATTCATCAACGATCGACCGGCTTTCTCGTTAAGTGCTACAAATTGCTTGCATTGATCCTGTTAATGTTTTGCTAGGCGAGTACACTTGTGCTAGTAAGCAAGCACATATTTACAATATAATTTTTTTTTTAGTGAAGCTAAGCTTTATCCCGCACAAGGCAGGGTAGGCAGAGGGAACTGCAGGCACCGTGGGAACCTAGTGTTAACACACTCCGTTGCTAGGCCCTGCTTTTTCCGTCCCCGCTTTCCGCCGTTTTCGAGGCATTGCGTGTCGAGAGTGCCGTGCTTTGCCTAGTTTTGCCAGAGCGAAGAAAATGGAAATAGAAAAATCCATCTTCTCCGACTGGGGATCCAATCCAGTAACCGTCGCGTTACAGGTAGACGTTGCGCCTCTGCGACACGATGGTCCTCACAATATAAAATATATAACAAAAAGGATATAACAAAATGTAGAATATATTTTTTTTTATCTTCACGCTTTATCCCGCTCATAGCAGGGTAGGCAGAGGAAACTGCAGAAATCATAGGAATCTAGTGTTAAGACATTCCGTGTTAAGTAGTGGATCTCAATGTAGCGCTCGTCTGGTAGCCAGAACAAATAAAATGAAAAGGAAATAATTGATTTTCCTCTCATAGGAATCGAATCCACAAACTGTCGCATTTACAGACGCCTTTGCGCCACGACGGTCCTTAATGTTATTTTCAGCTTAATTAATATAAAAAATAAAATGTAAACGAATTTTCTTCGCGATAATACTTGAAATGCACCACTACACTATACTATGTTCAACAAGACTATGTCAGACATCTATTAAGAATGTAGGCTTCACACCTCCACCTGTAGATTACTATAATTATTTTCCTTTCTTTAACCATCCCTAGCATTTGAGAAGAGAGAAACCAGTGATACATCTCTACTTATTTCACCTTAGGTAAAATAAAGTACGGAAACAAATGCAAAAAGTTAGCAAATCTAATGTTAAAATACTCCGTTCTCCACATTCTACATTTCGAGACATAACGTGGCGTAACTCAACGCCGTATTTCAACTCGTAATTAAAGCAAAGAAAATTTAAACAATTCATTATCATAATATATTCAAAATTTTTAATACAATAAGGTAAATAGGCTTTTGCAATAACTTTAGTAGGTGAAGTGGACAAGACGGGAAATAATAAAACTGGCGTAAAGATAATACTGTGTTACGGTTAACCAAATATTGAATCGCGCTCATGTTGTAGTTTTTATGTGAATGACACTTTACGTAAAGTGGCCGGATTATCAACAAGTTTTATTAAAACTAGAGTTCGATTCTAACGAATACAGGTTCGATTTCCATTAGGCAAAAATTGTCATTCTCGATCTGGTTACAACATATAGCATGAAATTAAAATAAAAAAATATGTAAAAGTGTGTAAGAACTGAACGAGTTCCAAGAAGTGCGAATTAGTTTACTTTCATACATTTTTGGTTGACGGGGCGAATCGGACTCACAACTTTTCATTCAAACTGTCACTAACATTATTGTTATCGTTAACTAGAATACCCACCTTAAGCAATCATTAGTAGTCATAGTTATATGTTACTAATGACACCGTAGTGGCGCAGAAGGTAAATTTTAGAATATACTCAATAGACGTAGATTCGAAGCTTTGTTTAAGCAGAATCTATATCTAATTGTGTAATACTAACTTTTGAATCGTCAATTTACATTGAAGTGACAGTCCTTCAGTGGAGAAAGTAGAGAATTTGATAGTGGAGTGACTTGACACTAAGTTCTATTTGTCTATAAAAAAAATAGCTTAAGGATTTTTAATACTTATTTTAGAATACCAAGAAAGCATATCGTATAAAATTATTCATTTATATTGCTCTTATTATATAAATTTGTATATTTAAGTACACATTGACATATAAATAGTTTTTCTTTTTTAGAAATATCTACAAAAAAATATAATTTTCCTAATTTCTAGGCAAGGTATGTAATTTTCCTAAGTTCTAGGCAATTCTAGGTCGACAGGAAAATCCTTAAAAGTTTTTATATATAAGACAAGAAAGCGGGGACGGAGAAAGCAGTGACTAAGCAACGGAGTGTCTTAGCACTAGGTTTTATGGTTCCTGCAGTTCCCTCTGCCTACCCTGCAATATGCAGGATAAAGCGTGAAGCTAAAAGAAAATAAACGTACGAGTAATCTATACGAGTGGAACCTTAAAAAAATATTTATAAGGGAAAAATTCCGCAATGTACATATAATAATTGCATCTAACAAGGTAACATTGTCACCTTATGATTTAAAATATATACTCGGTCACGGGCGTCTAGTGTTGGAGGTTAATACATTTTAGTACTTAGTTCTTTAATATTTTTTCACGCTTTATCCCGCACATGGCAGGGTAGGCAGAGGGAACTGCAGGAACCATAGGAATGTAGTGTTAAAATACTCCGTTTCCCACGTACCACCTTTTCCAGGCATTACGAGTTGAGTGGCGAATTCAACGCCTTGCTTAGTTGCTAGAGCGAAGAAAATTGAAATGAAATAATTAATTCTTCCTTCATGGCAATCGAACGCACAAACCGTCGCGTTTACAAACTTTGAACCTAGTGTTAAGACACTCCGTTGATTAGTTCCTGTTTACTCCGTCTTCACTTTCCGCCTTTTTCGAGGCATTGCGTGTTGAGTGGCGAAACTCAACGCCGCGCTTTGCTTAGTTGCCAAAGCGAAGAAAATGAAAATAGAAAAATCCATCTTCCCCGAGTGGGGATCGAACCCTCAAACCGTCGTGTATACAGGCAGACGCTTACGTCTCTGCGCCACGACGATATATATATATATATATATATTATATATATATATATATATATATATATATATATATATATATATATATATATATATATATATATATATATATATATATATATATATATATATATATATATATATATATATATATATATATATATATATATATATATATATATATATATATATATATATATATATATATATATATATATATATATATATATATATATATATATACACGCTTTGGCAACTAAGCAAAGCGCGGCGTTGAGTTCCGCTACTCAAAGGATGACATATGAGATGCAATTTATAATGAACGAATGCTATTCACTTCACTAAATAATAGTGCAGTACAAGCTTTAAAGCAACTACTCAAAACCTGCTATATAAGGATATTCTCAATTTTACTATTGGATCAAGTTCATCTTGTAGCATTCAGAGAGTAAAGGTGAGGATATATTCGCTTTAGCTTTTATTACTTAAATTTATATGTTAAACTAGTCAACGCTTCGTATTTAGATTTAGATTTTGACACTAAGTCACTACGTCTCTACTAACTGTTCTGTATGGGTGCACTAGTATACACAACGCCTCAAATTCAGGCAGATAGTGGAGAACGGAATATTTTAACACTAGGTCACTCTTTACCTTAACTTACCTAATTAATTTCCACCATTCAATAACAAGCATTATCTCCATTTTATAAAGGGACGCGGGAAAGCGGAGTGTCTTGTCACTGAATTGTCTCTAAGAGATAGTGAAATAAAATAAATGTGGGACACATTAAACACACAAAAACTTAAATACGTTAGGAAAGCGAAGAACGGAGTGTTTTGACACTAAAAAGACACTATTTTCTCAAACTATAGCCTCCTATGAAGGTTAAGACAAATATATGTTAAAAGGAAGAACCTACTTCTTGGAACAGACCCCATTAACACACTATAATCACGAACCGTCAACCATTGTGTTAGCTCGTGTCTGATGTCATCTACCATAAATCTATGTAATTACTTATAGAATATCAACTTTAGCTTACAATATACATATTATAGATTTTTTTAGCTTCACGCTTTATCCCGCACATGGCAGGGTAGGCAGAGGGAACCGCAGGAACCGAGGGAACCTAGTGTTAACTCCCAGACTTTGTTTCTCATGGGAATCGAACCCCAAACCGTCGCGCTTAGCTTACCTTTGAGCCACGAAATATGAATAAATATATTCGGTAATAAATACAAATAACTATAATATTATATTATGAAATAACTAAATGTTCAAAATTTACATATTTTCACGTGTATCTAATAAATAGGCAAGACGCGGTGTTTAGTTCTACAATATATCACAGAAATCAATGTCGATGTTCTAATTTAACCTAATCAACTCTTTTAAGCGCTTTTAGGCTTCTCAGGCATTGCGTGTTGAGTTGCGAAACTAAACGCAGCGCTTGGTCTTGTTAGTAATAATAATTCATTCGCCGCTCATGGGAATTGAACCCGTTACATTTACAGTCGATGTGCTAAGACGGCCAGAAGTAAAGTGAGAGCAGAACAAAATATAGTTTCGATTTTAAATCCAAGTAAACCCAGCAAGTTACAACTACGTTCTAAGTAAGTATAGACATATGTTTATCTTTATAGCAAATATTGTTTTACAAGTAAAATTTTAATGTAACATATAATTATCTTACGTACATATACACCTATACACACTGGCATACACATAAAGGCACTGGCATACACATAATATATACATATATATGTACATGTACATGTACATATACATATACATATACATTTTTTTTTTTTTAGCTTCACGCTTTATCCCGCACAAGGCAAGGTAGGCAGAGGGAACTGCAGGAACCGTGGGAACCTAGTGTTAAGACACTCCGTTGCTTAGTCCCTGCTTTCTCCGTCCCCGCTTTCCGCCTTTTTCGAGGCATTGCGTGTTGAGTGGCGGAACTCAACGCCGGGCTTTGCCTAGTTTCCAGAGCGAAAAAAATAGAGAATGGGAATCGAACCCTCAAACCGTCGCGTTTACAGGCAGACGCTCACGCCTCTGCGCCACTACGGCCCTTAGCAGCGTGATGAAGAACGCATGGTTCAGTGGTCAGAGCGCTTGCACGGTTCGCAAGAGGCCGCAGGTTCAAATTACCCTGCGTTCAAAATTTGTCTTTAATTTTTTTTCTATCCTCAGCGTGGATTAACACTTTAGAAATCATAAAAATATGGCATTGCGTGTTAATTGGCGGAACTCAACGCCGCACTTGGACTAGCCGATATAATTAAAATTACTTAATAGACCAATCAATAATATTCTTATAAAAATATGAAGCAATTTTAAATAAGATATCAAAATCACGTTCGGAATTATCTCATTTATAATCAAGCACGCGTGTGTTATGCAAAGTGTCAAAGACGCTTATATGTTTAATTTAAAAATTAAATAAAAATAAAAAACCGTCGTGGCGCTCAGGCGTAGCGTCTGCCTGTAAACGCGACGGTTTGTGGGTTCGATTCCCATGAACGCAAGGTGGATTTTTATTTCCATTTTCTTCGCTCTGGAAAGTAGGCAAAGCGCGGCGTTGAGTTCCGGTACACAACACGCAATGCCTCGAAATAGGCGGAAAGCGGGGGCGGAGAAAGTAGAGACTAAGAAACGGAGTGTCTTAACACTAGGTTCCTATGTTTCCTGCAGTTCTCTCTGCCTACCCTGCCACGTGCAGGACATAGCGTAAAGTTAAAAAAGAATATTAATAGGACCGTCGTGGCGTTTGTGAGTTCGGTTTCCACTCAGAAAAGACTTCGCTCTGGCAACAAGATAAAACGCGGAGTTAAGTTACGCCACTCATCACGCAATGCCTCGTATGGCAGTAAGTGGAGAATAGAGTGTATAAACACTAGCTTCCTCCAGCTTATGGTTCCCACTGCCTATCCTATTACGTATGGGATATAGCGTAAAGCCAAAAAAAGCCCCATATATAGGATCGAACCCGCAACTGTCACCATAACAGTCTAACTTCGCATATTATAGAAGGTATAATCATTTTAAATTGAAGAATAATCATAAAAAAGACAATAACAATAAAAAAAAATTACAAACGTTAAAAAAAAACTAGAAAGTAACGTTACTACCTATTGTTATTTTCTAATATATCTTACAATTTATGTTTTTACTGCGGCTTTGCTCGCTTAGTCGAACAGTGGGCTATATAGACTATAGTCTCAATTTAGTGTAGCCAATAGCCCTTATTGATGAATGGATTATTGAAGAATTTTTTTTTAATTCCATTCTAATAGTTCCCGAGAATAGTGCGTCAAAACACACACATATTGCTAGATAATAGCCATTTCTCAAGCGAACATATATATAACATTACAATATTCCACTTTTTACTTTAACATTACGTTGGAAAAGAGGAAAAGGTGGAGAACGTAGTGACTTAACACTCACACTCTGGTCTTCTGCCTACCCTGCCATATGCGGGACACAACGCGAACAAAAGAATGAAAAGATAGATCCTCCACAATACGAGATGGATGAAGTTCCTGATCTTTGTACATAGTTAAATTACCAGTAATGTATTAAAAAAACATTTAATTATAATTTTTTTTAAGTATTTATGTGTGTATGTGTGTATGTGTGTGTGTGTGTGTGTGTATGTGTGTGTGTATGTGTGTGTGTATGTGTGTGTGTGTGTGTGTGCGTGTATATGTGTGTATGCGTGAAGAAATAAATGAAAATATTTGTAGAGAAAAGGGCCCAGAGCCTGGGACTTTTAATCTAGATGTCTTTAACTGGACATCGAACCCAGGATCACAGTTAACATATAGACATAGCACAATGTCACGTGTACGTTTAAAATAGAATAAATTATAAAATTACCATTCTATCGTAAACTGTAGTGATAATTACATATCTTTGAATTATACTGTTTTCATTACAACACATAACACTTAACTGTCAAAAGTGTTTCTTAGAACTATTTTCTTACATAATTTAAAAAAAAATGTTCTCTACCTTCACGCTGTATCCCGCACATAGCAACGTAGGCAGAGGGAACTGCAGGAAACGCGAACTTAGTGTTAAGACACTTCGTTTCTTGCTTACCGCTAATTCGAGGCCTTGCGTGTTGATTGGTGGAACACAACGCCGCGCTTTGCCTAGTTGCCAGAGCGAAAAAAATGTAAATGAAAAAATCTCATCTTCTCAGAGTTGGAATCGAATCCGAAAACCGTCGCGTGAACAGTTAACCCTGCACCACGACGGTCCCCAATTATTAAAAAAAATATTATACAGCTTTTTTATTGCCTGCAACTCATCTGCAACGAGTAGGATAATAAACCTAACATAATAAATCCAAGTATTTCGACGCACCATGATGAAGAACGCATGGCTTAGTGGTTAGAGCGTTTGCACGGTTTGCATGATGACGTGACTTCAAAATCCGCTGCTTACAATATTTATATGTTTAATTTAAGTATTATTTCTTTCCTTAGTGTGGATAAATACTTTGAAAATCATAAAAACAATTAACACTGGTCAGTGAATGGCGGAAGTTAACGCTGCGATATGTATTGCCAGAACGGAAAATTTCAAATAATTCACTCTTTCTTATGGGATCGAACCTACAAGCTGTGTTAGTCAGATGTATTCTCACTGTAGGTAAATTACCAAAATAACATTAATAAGCAAAATGTTCATGAAACGTTTAAGGTCTGTTTTTGGTTCGAATCCCAAAAAAGTAGAATCAATTACTTAAACTTAAAATGACAAGACAACAAGTGCTGAGTTCCGTCACTCAACACGTCGCAGGAAGCGGTAAAACGGAGAACAAAGGAGTGTATTAAAACCCAGTTTCTACTCTCTTTCCTGCTATGCGGGAAAGAGCGGGTTAGAGCGTGAAACTAAGAACATACCAATATACATTAATAAACAAAACGTTCGCAAAGTATATATTTACATGGCACCACCACGCTGGACTACCGCGATACTTGAATGCAAATTAATTGGAAGCTATACAAAACTCGATTTAAACGGTTTGATGCTGTAAGGAGCAATTCAATAAAGAGTGGCTTATAAACATTTTTTTTGTTTATTATGGCGTTTTTATGGTGTCATTAGATTATAGTTCACTTTACCTTTTTACTTTAGATTTAGAAAACATGGGTGACTAAATATTTCTATGATTTTTTTAAAGTGTCAATCCTCATTAAGGATAGAAAATATACTTAATAAAAGTATTAAGTTTGTTGACGGACGGTTACCCAGAGACGCCGGTTCAAGTGATTAATGGAAATTTAAGAAAAATAATCGAACAAACATACACTATATATTTCGAGCTTATTCATTAACGGTAGTAAATGAAATTTTTTTTTTAGCTTTGGGCTTTACCACGCACATGGGTAGGCATGGTAGGCAGAGGGAGCTACAGGGACCATTGGAACCTAGTGTTAAGACACTCCGTTGCTTAGTCCCTTCTTCTCGGTCTCCGCTTTCCGCCTTTTTCGAGGCATTGCGTGTTGAGTGGCGAACTCAACAAAATAGAAAGAAAATGGAAATAGAATAATCCACCTTGTCCGACTGGGGATTGAACCCAGAAACCGTCGCGTTACAGGCACACGTTGCGCCTCTGCGCCACGACGGTCCTCATGATATGAATCACTTAATAACAACATCTCAGTGTAGTTCCCTTCCAACACACACCATTGTCTATCATCATGGGACAGACACGGTTGACATAATTCCATCGCTTATATTGTATCTATCCTCTCTTTCTACGCGAGATTCCTAACTATAGATAAAATACAAGGGAGGTTGTTTACAGATTTTTAACATACCTAAGTAAAATGCACCTCTTCCCATTATCTCGCTATCTCTACCACGATAGGAGAAAATTCTGAACCTATATAAAACTGTAAAGTAAATTAATAAGAGAACAAAATTCTTAAAGCAAAATGATCTACCCACAACATTATAACATTAAAATAAAAAAATAAAAAATCAAAGGAAGCTCTAGTTATACTTTATCTACAACCTACATAGAACACGTAAATATGAAAATATTTCAAGCTTTTCCAAACACCGCCCGACCCGCCCAAACCCTTATCTCAGTTACACAATGAACTAAAACACACACTGACTCAGTGTTGCAATATGAAACGGGAGTGTCGAAGTAACACCTTAGCCTAATAAATAGATTATTATTTATAATATATAAATATACACTAGGACCGTAGTGGCGTAGAGGCGCAACGTCTGCCTGTAACGCGATGGTTTCTGGGTTTGATTCCACTCGGGGATGATGGATTTTTCTATTTCTATTTTCTTCGCTCTGGCAACTGGGCAAAGCGCAGCGTTGAGTTCCGCCACTACAACACGCAATGCCTCGAAAACGGCGGAAAGTGGGGACGGAGTAAGCAGGGACTAAGTAACGGAGTGTCTTAACACTAGGTTCTTATATAGTTCCTGCAGTTCCCTCTGCCTACCCTGCCATGTGCGGGATAAAGCGTGAAGCTAAAAAAAAAAAAAAAAAAATATACACTAGGACCGTAGTGGCGTAGAGGCGCAACGTCTGCCTGTAACGCGACGGTTTCCGTGTTCGATTCCACTCAAGGAAGATGGATTTTTCTATTTCCATTTTCTTCGCTCTGGCAACTGGGCAAAGCGCAGCGTTGAGTTCCGCCACTCAACACGTAATGCCTCGAAAACACTAGGTTAAGGTCTTAACGCTTCCTGTTCCCGTTCCTGCAGTTACCTCTGCCTACCCTGCCATGTCCGGGATAAATCGTGAAGCTAAAAAGATACACTAAATAAAAAATAAAAAAAATGTATTTAATCTGTTTGGTTCGACGCGCTTACCTCAGGATAGTAGTAATTTATAAGTAATTTCTTGTTTTTTTTAGAGAGAATAAAAAAGCAATAAGCAGCATAGACTATAGCGTGTAGCCTATGGGCTATATTACATTAAAACAATTGTTTCTATATAACAAACTGTACACGCCCAGTCTAAGGTTGACCATCCTGGAGATCCTTACGCAACGCCTATATCTAAGCACCAAAACACGTGATATATCGTATCGTATCATACGTGATATATATATATTAAAAGTATCACTAAAACTAAAAGCATGTCGGAGTGATTTGTCACTGACTTCTCCTCTAACTAAATTTTAAAGATTGATTCATACATTAAAAGAAAATCTCGAAACGCTTTAACTACTATATAAATATAATGAAATATCCAGCAGAACTGAAGACTTAGATGTAGCTTTTGATGCCTTACAGCACTTCAAAAATCAGCACTCAATAAAATACGCAACAGCTTGACAACAACTCACTCTCTCGCTTGATATTTTGATATTTTACTAACTTTTATTTCAATATCAATATAGTACTAATTATAATTAAAAGTTTTAATATGTCACAGTAAGAATCAAGAAGAACGTGCTCAGATGGTTTGGGCACGTCGAAAGAATGAGTGACGAAAGAATGGTAAAAAAGATATACGATGGAAAAGTGAGTGGTAAGAGAGGTAAGGGGAGACCTCGGTTGACTTTCGAAACCACAGTGACAGTATGGAAGATACTGGAGGAACGTCACGTAGAAAGCATGAAGACTCCCCGGAGAGCATGCATGAAGAGGCTTCGCCTCGTCCACTGTCTTAATGACAGTGAAAATGAAAGAGGTATGCAGGGACCGCAGCGTTTGGCGCTCCGTTCTCTCTGACTACCCCGCTTGGGATAAGTAAGTAAGTTTTAATATTTATTAAGATGATGTACTTATTTAGAATAATGTTTTTTGTATAAATCTATAAAACCATAATTTAATTATTATTTTTTTGTTAAAATTGTGTATCGAAAAAAAAGTATACCGTCGGTGCATGATGAGTTCACCTATAGTGAAATAACACTTTGCAATGTGTCAACGGTGTCTGTTGGTGGAACGAAAGTACCCTCATATCTCGAAACAAACTTCAATTTTCCCGAAATCATTACCCAAGTGAATCACTGGAAAAACAAAAGATAACCAGAAAAATGTAGAACGGAAAAAGATTCCAGATAAATGATAAGTAATACAGCATAAAGCCATCCAATTTCGATCATAGCTTCAAAACACCTGCGCGGGCGCCGACTGTCAGTCTACTCTGAACCGTCGAAGTGCGCGAACGAGTCATAGAAAAAAGCAAAGAAATATATATATAAATATAACAATAACAAATATATATAATAAATTAATAATATACAAATATATATATTATAATAAGAATTCAAGTGTAAAAGTGTTATACAAGTGTTGTGAGTGAAGTGTTGAATATTTTATTTTATAACTTTTTTTAAATAGTGAAAAATACGTATGTATTTTATTTAAGTTATTATAGATGAATAAAATATAATATTAAATAATAAAAATTAAATTTAATGCGATAGTTGTGGGTTCAATTACAGTTCAGGGGAGTAAATTATTCGCATTTCAAATTTTGTCGAGAAAACATCGCTTGGTTTATCTTCGCCACAAAAAACGCAGTGTTTCCAATTTGTTTAAAAAAAATGGAGTGTCTTAACACTAGGTTTCTGCTCTACTGCCTCTACTGTCTCTTCCCAACTATATGCTGGATATATCACATATAATTTTTTACTATTTAGTTTATTTTTTTTTCATATCTTTAAAAATCTTGCGAGCTTTTTTGAGAATATTTTTAGTATATAAAAACATGTTTTTTTAAATAAGACTAAGTTATTTGATAATGATACCTACGATGAAAACGAATTCGATTCCCTCTTGGGGTAGATTAATTATTTAATTATATAAAATATATAATTTAAAAAAGAAAACCGACCGTCGTGGTGCAGAGGCGCAACGTCTGTCGGTAAGGCGACGGTTTCTGGGTTCGATCTCCAGTCGGAGAAGATGGATTTTTCTATTTCCATTTTCTTCGCTCTGGCAAACTAGGCAAAGCGCGGCGTAGAATTCCGCCACTCAACACGCAATGCCTCGAAAAAGGCGGAAAGCGGGGACGGAGAAAGCAAGGACTAAGCAACGGAGTGTCTTAACACTAGGTTCCCACGGTCCCTGCAGTTCCCTCTGCCTACCCTGCCATGTGCGGGATAAAGCGTGAAGCTAAAAAAAGAAAGAAAACACTTATAAAGAAAAATTATGTCTTGCAATATCAAAGTTACAGGTACTAAGTACCAATGAAGTTATTATAAAAGAAATTTCTCCACTTTTGAAGAAGATTCTCCGAAGAATTTTTTTCCATTTTAAGCGTTCATTTGTTAGAATAATCGACAATTTACAGTACAATTATATGTCATATTCATTGGCTGCACTAACTGACTGACTGACTAACTTTTAATGCACCACCCATTCTGACACTACTCCTACATCCAAAAGTTGCCTGGAAGTAATCGTTCAAGCTATAAGATCACCTTGTTGTGCTTTTAATAATTTTGGTTGTTTTACTCCATATGTTATGTTCCTAGTTATGTGCATATTATTATTATTAACTGAACCAAAAAATTACCTGAAATTGTGATTTTTTTATTTCTTTTACTTATTTAAAAGTATTTATTTATAACTATAAATGCATGTATATATACATATATATATATATATATATATATATATATATATATATATATATATATATATATATATATATATATATATATATATATATATATATATATATATATATATATATATATATATATATATATATATATATATATATATATATATATATATATATATATATATATATATATATATATATATGTGCTATTTATATATGTATATATGTGTATGTATGTAGTCAATTTAAAATAAATTAATATAATAATGTCAGTCTTTCACAGAATTATCTCTAAAAATGCTTAATGTTACAGTTTAAGTACACAAGTATGTTTGGTTGATGGCTCGTATCTCCTAAACTGCTTTTAAATTACTATTTTTTTGTTGTTTTACAGTCCATTTATAAAAGAAGGCTATATACCATCTAATTACTAACATCTGACACTTTAAGAACTAAGTCCATTTCCTCTTAGAACATAATAAAATATAATTTTAAATTTAATCTAAAATTATCAAGTAAGTAAACAAACAAAATCGTAAAAAGCATTAAAAAAATCATTAAATTTCTTTATAATATGCAAATGGCAGTGACCGGTGAGCGTGTAATGATGTAATTCGTAACAGGTTTTATATACATACATACATATATATAAATATTACATACATATATATAAATATTACATACATATATATTACATACAATATGTAAATAACTACTGTTTTAGATTATAAGAGAATAACCAGAGAGAATGTAGTGTTCAGACACTATTTTCTTCACCATTTAAAACATTTGGTTTGACATTATATCTTACGAAGGCAGAGAAATATTTGAAATGAAATATATATGTGACTCTCAGTACAGCATCTGGTTGCGGTTTCGATTTCAGTTCGGGGGGGTATAAATTATTTTTATTTATCTTGCTCTAATAATAAGGTAAAGCGCGGCGTTGAGTTCCGCCACGTCTCTAAAACTTATACCACACGTATTACGTTGTAATTACATATTATATATTTATTGGATATTTTTTTTTTATTTCTTAAACTTTTGTCTTTCTTTAGTAAGATGGGGTATGTTGGTGGTATTTAAAATTTGATTTGAAAGTGGGGAACGGAGTGTCTTAACACTAGGATCTCCCAAATTATCCTGTTACGTGCGGAATAAAGCTTCACCGTACAAAAGCCAACGTAGCAGTTTTCCGGCAGTGTCAAACTCAGTACATACAGTGTTCATGTAGTGATATATCACTACAAATTAAGTGTCAAAATTAAAAAGCTCAATATCACACCACTCCTATAGAGGCCAAGGTTTTAATTTGTACATAAAAAAATTACTTAGCGCAGTTTACTTTAAGATTACGTAAAATTTTCCAGTCTCTAATTGATACGTTTGTATAGTGGAGTTGGCTAATTAGTTGAGGAGGTCACGAGTTCGATTTCGCATTAAAAAATGTTTAGGAAAGTAAATATTGGCAAGTCAACATACATATACACACACACATATATATATATATATATATATATATATATATATATATATATATATATATATATATATATATATATATATATATATATATATATATATATATATATATATATATATATATATATATATATATATATATATATATATATATATATATATATATAATTATTTAAAAAAATGGTAATATATCGCATTTTATTATAATTCATCGACATTTAATTATTAATAAAAATGAAGAATCTAGGGAAACGGTGCGAGTTCGATTCCCACTCGGTAGAATATATTACTTCATTTATACACTGTGACATTAAAACAAAGCCTAGCATTAACTTCTGCCATTCCACGCCCAATGTCAGGAAAATGAGGCAGAAAGCAAAGAACCGAGTGTCTTAACACTAGGTACCAACGGTCGTTTCTACGTAAAATTATCACTATTTAGTGACCAAACACTACTTTCTCCACTATTAACTCCCATATATTTGCTTCTACAACAATTTTCTTCCAAAAACTCTTGAAAGTTTAACGATCCCGGAAAACTAATCACCTTGAACGCACATAAGTATGCGCGAAATGTTGCTTAAAACGATTGTGTGTATGGAATTTTGAGATCTTCACCGATTGTGGGGTGTTCCAGCGGTCACAATTACTTGTAATATACTTACTTTAACACTTGGTACGTAAAGCATTGAAATAACGTCGTAACATATACTATGTGTGTATAAAAAAAAGAAAAAATATAACCTACAATCATGAAGCAAAAGGGAAATAAAAGAATAAAACAAAAAAAAAAGAAATTGTGTGCAACAGGGGCCTGGTATATACGGAGTGACTGAACACTAGGTTCCCAATATTCCTCCAAGTAACTCCAAGCCTACAGTACTATAGGTAAACTAAAGTAAAGATTTTGAACTCATACTATATCGTATTACAACCACTGAGCACTCGGGCACTTGAAGAAAACAAAAGCCCAAGCAAAGATTTGCAATAAACGATTTGTTTGGAATGCTCAAACCTGTCTTATGACCCGAATGAAAGAACTTATGTTGTAACATTGTAAGACACACGCCTTTTGGAGGTAAATCGAAAAACATCTTATGTAACCGAGCCATGGTATCTATGGCGTATACCACGGTGTTCCTATGGCATCGATGTCAATCACTATTTGTTGCATCATGCTGTATAAAGCGTAGTGTTAGGACTCTACGTTCGCCACTTTACGTCCCAAATAGAGATTTAGTGTATGAAGTGATCTCATGGGAATATATAGCACATTAAAAAAGAGAATTTGCTATGAAGGTTCCTTGGAGAATTTGGAGAAACATCAAGAGTCATCAATTCTCTCCTAAAATCTCAAAGAAAATAGGAAAATAGAGAATTTCACCTTCTATAGATGCAATAGCACAGTATCAGATTGTAAAAGCTATTTATTCTTCTACAGCTAAATTATTGATAAATAGACGAAGCGCGGCGTTGAGTTCCGCCTCAAACCTTTACACGCAACTACCTTAAAATCAGGCGGGTAGTTTAAACCCTAAGTCACCTCTACCTACGCCGCTAGGTAGCTACCAGTATAAGTACCTTCATAGTGACGTAACATGCACTATAGGGTTGGTGACTCAACCGTCATTATGAGAGAATGCGGTTGCTTTGGGTATCATCAATTTATGTTTTTTTTTAAATTAACCAGTCGTTTCGACATAAAGGCTCATGTAAGATAATTATTAATATAATTTACATAGAGAGTATATTTTTTATGGCTTCACGCTTTATCCCGCACAAAGCAAAGTAGGCACAGAGAACCGCAGGAACAGTCACAACCTAGTGTTAAGACACTTCGTTCTCCGCTTTCCGTCTCTTGAGGCATAGCGTTTCGAGTCTTCCAGAGCGAAGAAAATTAAAATAATACGTTACCGCCGAGTGGGAATCGAACCCACAAACCACAGCGTTAACTTAAAACTATACAACAGATTTAGATGCGGCTTTCACTAATAGACAGTGATTAAAGAAAAATTGTTATATATTATGTTACTAATAATATAAATGTGACAATTTGTATGTATGTATGTTTGTTACGCCTTAACACATTACTGAACGGATTTAGATGAAACTTTGCAGTCATGCCGCATATACATTAAAATGACATATGAGATGCAGTTTATGATGCTCGAATGCACTTTTTTAATAAATAAATGAAAGTAATAGGAAATCCATCAATGATACCGTCGTGGCGCATAGGCGGAGTGTCTGGCTGTAAACACAACGGTTACGTGGTTCAATTCCGATGAGGGGAAGATGGATGTTTTCATTTCCATTTTCTTCGCTCTGGCACCTAGACAAAACGCGCTATCGAGTTTCGCCACTCAACAAGCAATGCCACGAAGTGTCTTAACACTAGGTTCCCATGGTTAATTCAGTTCCCTCTGCCTACCCTGCCATGTGCGGGATAAAGCGTGAAGCTATAAAAAAATCTTCGTGGGTTTGATACAGACTCGTGAAAATTGTAATATTTAAATTCTAAAGTATGAAACACGCAATATCTTGCAAATTAGGCGGAAAGTGGCGTATCTGTAAACGGAGTGCATCAACACTAAGTTCTCTCTCAACCTGCTATATGCGGGATAAAGCGTGAAGCTGCTAGTAACTACTAAATCAATTAAATGCAACCGATATACATATATATACATATATACATATATACATATATACATACATACATATATACATATATACATATATACATACAGGGCATGTTGTGTAAGAATTGTTAGTCCTAATTGCATTAGACGCCTAGTCGTGTATATTACACAATCTATTTTACAATCTTATACATATTCTATTATAATTAAAATGACAGAATCCAGCTAAACTAGGGTCGTGGGTTCAAATTTTAAGATTTATTTTCTAAGTGTCATGTATACTGTACTGTACTTGAATTGGGCTAGTTTTATATACATTAAGTTGCATGGTGGTGCTTAACGCCGCGTTTTGACAATTAGTTTAGAAAAAAAAAACAAATTAGACCGTTTGCAAAATATGGCCATCCGATCATATTTCTGAATACAGAATTCGATTTAAATGGCTCACTATGAGGCATAGTACTAACCTCCATATCCTCACTCTACTGTACACAATCCTTTTCCACCGTACACTCCCGAATACCTCAAAAGAAGGTTTAGTTTCCTCAGTTTGAACTACTCTCTCAGCGTGAGATCGCAGAGTGACAATAAATTATGGTGTTATATATCTATTAAAGCAAAATCTATATACGTTTTTCTGTTTTCCATGGTAGGGGTTGCCTAGAAGAGATCACCTATGGTGATGAGGCCGCCATTACACCACATTTGCATCACAATCTTTTTGTCTTACATATTTTCTTTATCTAGGTGTAATAAAGCATTAAATAAATAAATAAATAAACAAATAAAACAATTAAAAACCGATATACCTAATAAATGAAATAAATAGTTTCATATAAGATTTACAAAAAGTGGGGACGGAGAAAGCAGGGACTAAGCAACGGAGTGTCTTAACACTAGGTTCCCACGGTCCCTGCAGTTCCCTTTGCCTACCCTGCCATGCGAGATAAAGCGTGAGGCTAAAAAAAATTGAAAATGTACAAAAAATAAATAAATAATTAAAATTATACCATTGGTTTAGCTAATGGAAGTCCACAACCAATGTGTGTAAAACAACACCTTCAAAACAAAAATGTCAACATATACAGATATACATACACATATATATATATGTACATACAAACAGCATACAAGCTATATTCCCCGACCAAAGCACCTAAGTGACAATTGTCAACCCTTTACGAGTCAGTCAATCAGTTGGAGTTAAGTACCGCCTTTACCCGCTTCCTTTACACACTAAGCATTTCTACTTCAGCTGGAGATAGTGATCTTGGCACTAAGTTCCTGACTTATATATATATATATATATATATATATATATATATATATATATATATATATATATATATATATATATATATATATATATATATATATATATATATATATATATATATATATATATATATATATATATATATATATATATATATATATAGCTTAAGTTCCTGGCCTATTATATAGAGGCAAAAAAAGTACTAAAAAGTCTAAGAAAAGGAGAGATTTTTTTTAATTTGCCCAAAAAAAAAATCCTTATTAATACGATTACCAAGGATTTTCCTCCAATAGAGAAGTTCAAGTAATACATTACCACAACTGGCTATCGAATTGAAACTCACCGAGTGGCCTAATGGCCTCAAATAAAAGGTCATATACCAATGTTAAAGTTTCTAGTAGTAATATTTATCAACTACAATATTGTACTAATAAACATGCACTAGAAGCCCTTGACGCTTAAAACCACCAGTACAAACCAAAGTCGCTTCCCGTTGTCTGTCTGTATGTACGCTTATATCTTTAAAACTTCACGACGGATTTTGATGCCGTTTTTTTTAATAGATTGTATGGTTCAAGAGGAAGGTTTATATATATAACATATACATAATATCGTAGGGGAATATTAATTTTTTTTTTAGCTTCACGCTTTATCCCGCACATGGCAGGGTAGGCAGAGGGAACTGCAGGGACCGTGGGAACCTAGTGTTAAGACACTCCGTTGCTTAGTCCCAGCTTTAGCTTTCTCTAGAAATTAAGACGTAAAGCCTTACAGCCAAAATTATGACAGCTTTCAAATAGCCTACTGAAAATGACTACAAATGTTTTACTACTCTAAGCTAGTGACTAGATCACTAACTCGAAAGCGAATCACTAACGAGTGACCAGTCACTCTCTCCCATTTGTATACCTTCTGCGCGGATATCAACAACAATGAACGACAAAGCAATTGTACCCGAATCGAATACCTATAAAGCGTACGAGAATGTGTTCACTTGAGAACCGGTTATTTACAATATTGTTAACAACACGATGTAAATTACAAACAGTTAGCTTATATATATATATATATATATATATATATATATATATATATATATATATATATATATATATATATATATATATATATATATATATATATATATATATATATATATATATATATATATATATATATATATATATATATATATATATATATATATATATATATATATATATATATATATATATATATATATATATATATATATATATATATATATATATATATATATATATATATATATATATATATATATATATATATATATATATATATATATATATATGTTGAAAATAATAACAATTATCGTATAAACAGCTATAAATAACATTTCTGTATAAAACTGTATAAAAAACCGAGAACGGATAAATATTTTTTTACATACAAATAGGCATTGAACTTGTGTGTCAAGGTTTAATTTAAGATGAGACTTATGAAATTTTTTATAAATGATATTTGTGCATTAGTTTAGTAGTATGGCCAGCCAGAGAGAAACTAGAGTTAAGACACTACGTTTACAGGACTCAACGCCGCCAAATAGCAAGACCTTAAAACAACTAAAAATCTTTTCTTCTTTTGCAGAAACCAACAACAACAACAATAACAGACTAAAAGCGAAAAATAAAATGAGTGCATCTAATTAAAAACAAAATAACAAAAATGGCATTGAAATACAATCAACGTATAAAATTAACAATCTTAGTTCTAACGAATTTAATTATAAACAGTAACTGTGATAACGGTGATAAGATTTATGAAGATCTAAACAAATCTGATGAACAAGAAGTGATAGAAGGTGCTGTGAGAGTATCTTTTGATGATATAATAGACATAAATCCAAATTTAGATACAAAAGATGATTACAACGTGACCAAAGAAGAATCTAAAGAGGAGAGAGAGAGAGTTTATACAACAGAAGTGATTTCCACTGTGGTGGAGGCAGAAGAGAAGAGTGACGTGGAAGAGGTATCCACTACACAAGATGCTACAGAGACAAGTTATACTGTGCCTGTAGATAATGATGTTTACAGTCAAAACGGTTACAACCAGGTTTGTTTTATTTATATATATAACAATTGGCTGTTTGGATTTTGGCTTTTGCATTGACTACAAATAGATGTAGGTCACAGTATTTTAAAATATGTATAGTAAGGCAAAGTGAGTGGTGAGAGAGGTAATGGGAGACCTCGGTTGACTTTCGAAAACACAGTGACAACATAGAAGATACTGGAGAAAGGTCACGTGAAAAGCGTGAGGACTCCCCGAAGAGTGTGTATGAAGAGGTTAATGACCGAGTGAGTGAGAGAGCGAGAGAATGAGTGGACGAGGTGGGAGAGGTGTGCAGGGATTACAATTAAAGCAGCTAATTTAGTTGAAATTGTTATCCAAAAATCCCCTATTCATTTCCCTTTTGGGAGGAGTGTCTATACTTAAAACGAACAATTTCTCTGTCAAATTCTCTATTCATGGAAAGCACAACATACAATTTTACGGAGAGTTAGGTTCGGAGTGTCCAAACACTATATTCGTCCTGTTCTGCCAACACAAGAACAATATTTGAAATTATTACAGACATTCAAGAAATTATAGATACTTATATGATGTCATATATTTTTCTATATATACCATATACATACTCAGTGTACTTTTTAAATCAAACTAAGCAAAGCAATCGTGATAAAGCTATTCTACGTTAAAAATACAAAAGTATATATTTAATACATATATATGTATTCGTTAGGCTTTAACGGTTAATTAAATGCTTTAAATTCTTCGCCCTGGTGAGACAAAGCGCGGCGTTGAGTTCCGCCAATTAACTCGCAATGTGAAAGCTCTCTTTGCCATTGGTATGCAGGATAAAGTTAGAAAGTAAAACAAAGGTTACCACCAACATTTGTGGTACAGTTTGAATATACATAGATCTGGTAGTAATGGGTTCGATTTCCACTAAGGATTTTAGTAAGCCTAGCTTAGAATAATATAAAATTGAAAATGTATGTAATAATAGTATAGTTAGGAATTTCTTTCAAAAAGAGGGTAGTTCTAAATGATAAAGACTATAAAAGCGATGACATCATGTCAATCGTGTCAGTTGTACGACATACAGACGACGGTGTGTGTTGGAAGGGAACCACTGTGAGATGTTGTTGTTGATTTATGTCATTTAATGCAATTACGTAGAATCTCTGTTCGAATCCACTTGAAACATACGGTCTAACCACATCCGGTTTCTAACAATATACTAAAAAAAACAAACTGACGCTATAAATAATTAATTAAAAAATTTAATTCCAGTATGAATCGCAAGGCACAACAAGATCTATGGATGCTGTAGATGACACGAGATCCACAGAGGAAGACTATGAGAATACAGGACAGAGGAGTCCTAAGACTGAATGTTAGTGATACCATATGACGGTAGTAGGTTCATATCCTGACTTGAAACTAGTTTCAGGCGTCCCGTATTATGTCCTTTTTATCTCGCTCGCAGGGTAGGCAGAGGGAAGTGCAGGAAACTTGGGAAGCAAGAGTTAAGACACTCCTTCCCTGTTTTCCCCCTTTACGTGTTAAGTGGCAGAAGTCAACGCCACGCTTTGCATATTTGCCAGATTTGCGAATATATATGCAATAGTACTAACAATATCTATGTGTATGAATGATTGTATATATATGTATGTGTATATATACTTAGTCTTGCCATAAATATTGTTATAAAGAAAAGCACGATTTTTTTTATACGTAACATTTATTCCTTTCATAGTGAGTTAGTTTAATACATCAATATATAACTATTAAAATATACAATGTTTATTCGAAGTGGTCCCCATTGGCTGCAATACAGTCTTTTAAACGTTGAGGCCAGTTATCAATAGCAGCACGAACTCTTTCTAGAGGAAAATTCTTCACTGCCAACCGAATGGATCGTTTTAGGGACTCCAAATTATCATGGCGTTTAGAGCAAGCCTTACTCTCTAAAACTGACCATAAATCATAATCCAATGGATTTAGGTCAGGACTTGACGACGGCCAGCTTTCAGTGCTGATAAAGTCCGGAACGTTAGTTTTCAACCAAGATTGGGTGGATCGAGCTCTATGACCCGGTGCCGAGTCTTGTTGAAAGCACCATTCTTTGTTATTGAACATGGTGTTAGTTAAAGACTTAACTACCGTCTCAAGAATGGTATTTTTATAAACTTGTGCCGACGTTTTAATACCTTTTTCACAAAAATATGGCTCAGTCACCCCTTCATAGCTAACACCCCACCAAACCATCACTGAAGTGGGATAATGCCCACCTTGTACTCTGTTTACTAATTGCGAAGCTTCTTTAGAGCTTCCAGCATAAATACGGTCATTTTGTTTATTAAAATACTGCTCAATTGTAAAAATTTTCTCATCCGTAAACAAAATTTTTTTGTGACCTCCCTTTGCGTACCGCTTAAGTAGTTGTTAGGATTTTACCACCCTATTCTTCTTTAAATTATCAGTTAAGAAGTGACCAGTACGTCTCTTATAGGCTGCAAGTCCTAAGTCATCTTTTAATATACGCGACATGGTTCTAGGAGCTATCTTCATCTCCCGAGATAAAATCTTTTGCTTACGGACAGGATTTCTTCGAATTCTTTCCCTAACTGCTTTAATCACCTTTTTCACACGAACGGTACGTGGACGGCCAGATCTTTTTCTGTCACAAACAGAGGAGGTATCATTGTACCTATCAATAGCCCGGTAAACAAACATTTGACTAATACCAAGCGGGTGGAGGGTTTTAAAAATTGCACTTTTCTCCATACCTACTTTATGTAAGGCAATCCCAGCGATTCGGTTCTCTTTATCACCCCACTCCATTTTAATATAACAAAATATTTAACAATATAATGGCGCGAAAATAAGAAAACACATCAAGCAATCATATAAAAATGACAGATTCCAAATTCAAACGTAATATTTTCTTTTTTTATAATAGTAACAGTATTTATGGCCAGACTAAGTATATATATATATATATATATATATATATATATATATATATATATATATATATATATATATATATATATATATATATATATATATATATATATATATATATATATATATATATATATATATATATATATATATATATATATATATATATATATATATATATATATATATATATATATATATATATATATATATATATATATATATATATATATATATATATATATATATATATATATATATATATATATATATATATATATATATATATATATATATATATATATATATATATATATATATATATATATATATATATATATATATATATATATATATATATATATATATATATATATATATATATATATATATATATATATATATATATATATATATATATATATATATATATATATATATATATATATATATATATATATATATATATATATATATATATATATATATTATATATATATATATATATATATATATATATATATATATATATATATATATATATATATATATATATATATATATATATATATATATATATATATATATATATATATATATATATATATATATATATATATATATATATATATATATATATATATATATATATATATATATATATATATATATATATATATATATATATATATATATATATATATATATATATATATATATATATATATATATATAAGACAATTAAATATAGTAATAAAAAATAATCATTTAACAACAAATCTTAGATATTACAAAAAGTCATTAACTAACGTTTGTATTATTACAAATAATATTTTTAATAGGTTTTTTATTACATATTGTCTGTCTGTTTGGCTGTAAACGTGAAGACTAGTGAGACAAAATGTGACGTTAAGTTCCGCCCTTTAACACGCTTTTGAATCGTCATTCTAACCTTCTTTATAAGCGTAACGTCTATTCACAGTTCATGGGTTCGATTACCACTCGGGGAAGATGACGTTTCCATTTCCATTCATTTAGGTTCTCTTCGCTCTGGCAACTTGAAAAAGTTAGAATAGAAAGCGAAGAGAATAGAAAGCGAAGAGAAGAGAAAGCGAAGAGAATTTTCAATTGCGGCGTATAATTCCTTCACTCAACTCACAATGCCCCGAAATGGTGAAAAGAGGGGAATGGAGTGTCTTATCACTAGGTTCCCATTATTGTAGCAGCCTACCCTACTATGAGCGGCATAACGCTAAAAAAAATACCAACCTATCCTCTGTCAATCTATTATACTCACTATATTTTCTATTTACTTTTTTTTTATGTAACACTTGTCACTAACTAAACTAACTTAACAAAAAAACAGTATTTACACACAATATGCCCAATTCCAGCTGAAAAAGAACCGCTGGATACCAGGATATTGGAGAAGTCGCGTCCACCACCAGCTCTGAGCAAGAGCTCCACGCTTAGGTCCTGGCTGGAGGACTCATGGCTGCGACCCCCTGCTGGAATACTTGTGCCTTTAAGACCCCTTGCTTTAAGCCGAGCTTTGGGGGTGTGGAACGATCTAGCTGAAGAAGGTTTAAATGTGACCGACATAGTCATTGTTGGATATGATGCTAATGGTATGTATGTATATATGTATATATATATATATATATATATATATATGTATATATATATATATATGTGTATGTATATGTATAAGTAAGGGGAGACCTCAGTTGATTATCGAAAACACAGTATCGAAGATACTAGAGGAAGGTCACGAGAAAAGCATGAGGACTCCCCGGAGAGTGTGAATGAAGAGGCTATGAAAGTGGACGAGGCAGGAGAGATATAAGGGCTTGGGGATAGAGCTTGAAGATGTATGTGTATATGTGTATATGTATATATGTATTCAACTATTCTATATGATTAAATTCAAACTTAACTATGTGGTATTAGAAACAGGATATTATTGTTTGGAGCGGATTTATGATCTACAATACACGATTATATTCTATAATGTATATTCTAGATATTCTAGATATCTAGTAATAACAAGTCTATGTACCTACAAGACTTATTCCCAAGTAAGTAAAATTTTAGACAAATGACATAGCCTATAATTTAGCCTATAGCCTATACCATACATGCCATACATACAAAACATATGTAACTTTATATAATATTAAAATAGAAAAAGGGAATAAAAAAAGCTGATTTATCACTTATATGACCACAAGATCGATGACAAGGAACTTAATTTTTAAAGGTTCAAAGTTCGTTTCTCAAATTGGGTAAACACGTACAAGTGTTGTGTCATGGTCTTTATAAAAAAACACCATCTGACACCGTATAGTGTAACTCTAAATTCATTTCATTTTGGCTTCACGCTTTAGCCTGCATATAGCAAGATAGGCAAAGGGCACCCGCGGTAACCGTGGCAACCTAGTGTTGAGACACTCCATTTCCCACTATCGGCCTTTTAGATGGATTGCGCGTCGAGTGGCAGATCTCAACGCCGGGTTTACCTAGTTACCAAATTGAAGAAAACGGAAATGCAATAATCCATCTTCCCCTGACGGGAATCGAACCACATCCACAAACCGTCGCGTTTACATGCAACCGCTGCGCCTCTGCGAAACCATTCTCGAACTTTAAACTGAACTGCAGCGTTGAGTTCCGCAACCGAACACGTAATATCTCATTCAAACAATTGCTAGTCACGGTCCGACTGCTCTTGAATCTTGAAATATATTTCACATTGTACACCTTTTTGTTGAACACAAAAAAGAGCGAAATATTTATAGAGCAATTGCTTAATATCGTTTCTTACGTCTTATTTCTACTGATGTTTATTTGTTATTACATTTTGTGTAGTGAGGCTGAGTTAGTAGGTTCGATTCCCGCTTGATAAAAGAATCCGGTTAAGTGATAAATCACTAAGTTTTTATTTATTACTACGCTACGAGGTAAGCAGTGTCTATACACTAAATAGTGTAAAGACACTCCGATTCATAAGTTTATATATATTTTATACCCTATATTGAAGTCACAACTATCGTGCTTTGAGTAATATCTTGCACTTGAACTTACACATATACATACATAATAGGGGGTATGTAATACATTACCCATTAAAAATACTTATGGTTGGAAGCATTGTAAGGGAATTCAAATTACCTGAAACGAAAGATACATATTGTCAATTAAAATTGTATACAAATTTAAATTAAAATAAAAATCAATCAATCAAGCACCTTTGTAGCTCAGAGGAGTAGCGTCTGCCAGTAAGTTAAGTCTGTGAGTTCAATACCCATATCGGGGAGGATGGAATTATTCTATTTCCATTTACTTCCTCTGACAACTAGGTAAAGCGCGGCGTTGAGTTCCACCACTCAAAACGCAATGTCTCAAAACGGGGAGTTAATGTGGAGAGTGTAGCGTAGTGTCTTAACACTAGATCCCTCCGTTTACTATATATATATATATATATATATATATATATATATATATATATATATATATATATATTATATATATATATATATATATATATCTATAATATATATATATATATATATATATATATATATATTATATATATATATATATATATATATATATATATATATATATATATATATATATATATATATATATATATATATATATATATATATATATATATATATATATTATATATATATATATAATATATATATATATATATATATATATATATATATATATATATATATATATATATATATATATATATATATATATATATATATATATATATATATATATATATATATATATATATATATATATATATATATATATAGATATATATATATATATATATATATATATATATATATTATATATATATATATATATATAACGTTAAACTTCTATCTAACATAATAAGCATGGATCTGGATTCCGGATAATTTAGATTTAATACCTCAAAGTAATCCTATATAAGCGTTTTACAAGTAAATGCAAAATTTTTTTTAGCTTCACCCCTTATTCTGCACATGGCAGGGAGCGGTAACAGCAGGAACCATATGAACCTAGTGTTAAGACACCGTTGCTTAGTGCCTGCTTTCTCCGTCCCTGCTTTCCGCCTTTATCAAATTTAATTTAACAATTAAATTTAAAGACCAAAAATCAATCTAGTAAAAAAAATCATTAAAGTTGGCAAGTTACAAGTGGAGCGAGACATTACGCAACCACGTTCTCCTTACAAGGTTACCTTCGAAATAAACAGAAAGTGATATAAATTGTACACAAAAAAGAACACGCTGTATACAAATTGGTGATTGATTCGGCCTAGTTTGGAGGTGGTAGCCGGTTCAATTTTTTAGTGTTTTCAAAGTGTTAATCCATAATAAGTGTAGAAGAATTTCGACGTGGTGTGATAAAGAACGCATGGCTTAGTGGTCAGAGCGCGCAGACTGTTTCCAAGAGCTGTGGGTTTAAAACCCGCTGCGTTCAATTATATTTTCTAATGAGTTTCGCGTCATGAAAGCTTTAAAAAAATCTCACTAGCCGAGCTTTAAGCGTAGATTAGAATTAACTTAGCACAATACTTTTAAACAACTTTCATTATATTCAAACATTTAAAAATAACATCTTATTACTAGGAGTCAATTGGAGATCACGACACAACTTACAACCCACTACAACCGGCAACGGGGACAGAGCTGTGGCCGAAGCTTTTACCAGACTACTGTCAAAGTATCAGGTATGTTATACGTATATATAAAACAAATGCATATCTAGGATCTATTCGGATAGGTGTTATCCGGATAAGTTAATTGTATTTAAATTTAATAGACATTAAAAGACAATGTGGCTTGTGTGACTAATCGTGACGGGTTCAATTCTCACTCGGGGGAATGGATTTTCCTATTTTCATTTTCTTTGCTCTGGCATTTAGGCAAAGCGCGGAGTTGAGTTCCACCACTAACACGCAATGCCTTTTAAAGGATAATGACTGAACCCCACCGGTATATAGGTTAGATTCTCACACAGATGTGTGAGAAATTATGTGCTCTGGTGATAAATAAATCGAAATTACGGATACCGGGGAACGGAGTGTCTTAACACTAAATTCATCTGCCTGTATTCTCCACTCTCCATATCTTAAAACTATATATTAAATTTCAAAAGAAAATATTATTTTTATTAATTCAATCGCTTATCTCAAGAACGTCTTAACCGGTTCAAATACGGTTTAAATATAATATTATATTTTTACAAAAATTTTTTAAGCGATTCTTAAGTTCTTAACTAAAGAGATTCTTAACTATATAAGAATATGAAACAGCTCAATTCAAATAAATTGTGACACTTTCATCCTTGAGTTGAACCTGTGACCTACGAGTAAGTCGACAAAAACTTATTTTAAAGACGAGGACGCCACTGAACCTTACTAGCTACCACGTAGCTTCCGCAAATAAACCTTTGTAGAGCCTTCATAATCGATTTGTGTATCTACAACACGTCAACGGTTCCGCAGATTGACTGCAATATATATATATATATATATATATATATATATATATATATATATATATATATATATATATATATATATATATATATATATATATATATATATATATATATATATATAATATATATATATATATATATATATATATATATATATATATATATATATATATATATATATATATATATATATATATATATATATCTATATATATATATATATATATATATATATATATATATATATATATATATATATATATATATATATATATATATATATATATATATATATATATATATATATATATATATATATATATATATATATATATATATATATATCCTGCACATAGCATGGTAGCCACAGTGTAAAGACACTCCTTTCCCCATTTTCTTTTCTTGAATGCTTAAAGAGATTGCGTTTGAGCAGCGGAATTCAATACCGCGTTTTAAATTGTTCAATTTTTTTCTTTACTCTTATTTCGCATAACAGGAAAGACAGAGAGAATCGCAGAAACCGTGAAACTCATTGTTAAGACACTCCATCTCTAACTATCCGCCTTTAAAGGCATTGCATGTGGCGGAACTCAACGCCACACTTGCCTATTTGCCACAGCAAAAAAAATATAGAAACGAAATAATCCAGGGTGGATTATGAGAATCGAACCCCCCCTCATGAAAATCGAACCCACAACCCCGCACGTCAACGGCACTCGCCACTCGCCATTATTTAACTAAATATAAAATTCAAACTACCTCTGTCAGTATTCGACCTTACAATAGGAGGTTCAAAATATTAAACACAAAAGAAACAGGTGTCTTCAAACCCATAGAAATATTATAAGCAAAACTGAAAACAAGTCATTGAAAATATCATCTATATAGAAATATAATTAGCCATGGATGACTTGATGAGTCAATTTTAAGATAATTTTAGTATTTAGTATTAAAATTAATACACTCTGGTGATAGAGGAAACATATGAAGCGTGTTCCGTTACGAAATATCGGAGAACAGAGTGTCTTAACACTACGTCTACTCGGCTCTTTATATATTTTTTAAGTATATAGCAATTTAAAAAATAATTACAGAAAATAAATAAAAAAGAGGACCGTCGTGGCGCAGAGGCGCAACGTCTGCCTGTAACGCGACGGTTACTGGGTTCGATCCCCAGTCGGAGGAGATGGATTTTTCTATTTCCATTTTCTTCGCTCTGGTAAACTAGGCAAAGCGCGGCGTTGAGTTCCGTCACTCAACACGCAATGCCTCGAAAACGGCGGAAAGTGGGGACGGAGTAAAGCTGGGACTAAGTAACGGAGTGTCTTAACACTAGGTTCTTATGGTTCCTGCAGTTCCCTCTGCCTACCCTGCCTTGTGCGGGATAAAGCGTGAAGCTAAAAAAAAAAAAAAAAAAAAAAAAAAAATTTGAAAACGAAATAAGATGCATAAAGAATATAAGAATTACGACGCAGTGTGATAATGAACGCATGGCTTAGTGATTGCGCTTGTACGATTCGCAAGAGGGCGCGAGTTCGAATCCCGCTGCGTTAAAATTTTGATATGTTTTCTTTTAGTATTTTTTCTATCGTCAGTGTGGATTAACAATATAACACACACACACACAATAATTTAGCACACGCACACGCACACACATCTTCACGCTCTATCCTTAGGAAGGTAGTCGGAGAGAATGGAATCTTTAATCTAATTCCAAAGAAATCTTTATACAGGGTGTCTACACGGATACCACCAACGACGGTACCATGAGGGCTTTGGCTTCAGCGGCTAAGCTGGTGCCATATGACAGTGCACTCTTCGTAGTCACCGACAAAGGTGCTGGTGATCCTCAGAGATTGCCTTTAGCGTTACGAGCTTTGGTGGAGAAGAGGCTGAAGGTATGTATATACAATTGGATGGTCACTAACATGCGCATGTTGGAGATGTAACATGCACATGTGAAAGTTGTCGGTTTAATATTGTAAAGTTAAAAATTTTGTTAGTTGAACGAGCTAATCTCAGGAACTACTGATACAAGATTGTCCATTTATCGTTGAAAGTTTTAGTCCAAATTATTAAATGTAAATAAATAATAGTAAATTAATTAATTATGAACGTAGTGGGAAACGAAACCACACCTCTTGGATACCGTGTAAGCATTTTAACCACTAAGCTTTATGTTCTTGTTAACTACATCGAAACATTTATAATAAAACAGAGAAATATTTTTAAAAATTTCGTCAAGAGGGAATGCTATTTATTAAATACTAGCACTGTTCCAGCTTTACTTTACTTAATTTTTTAAATAATTTCGGGAAATATAACATACATATTACCCCCTTCTACCCTCTGTGTTACAATAAGAGTAGCCTATGCCACTTCTTGGGGCTTAAGCACTACTCATTTTAAATTTTGTAAAATAGGTTCAGTTTTGGAGTTAATTCAATACAAACAAACAAATATATAAATCTTTCCCTTTTATAATAAAGACATATGCTAGAAAATTCTCTATACAATCTCAATTAAATAATAAATTTACTTTTATTTAGTACAAAAAAACACTTCATTACGATTATTACAGAACAGAGTGTCCCAACACTAGGTTTTCTCTTCATCACGCTGTATCCTGCATAAATCAAACATGCGGGATAAAGCGTGAAGCTTTTACTGTAATTATTCATTATTTCCAGGTATACACAATATGGACAGACCCCAACCACCCGTCACCGGAATCAGAACTAGCACTACAAGATTTGAGGAACGTGTCATCACACACCGAAGGCGAAGTGTTACCATACTCCTTGCAAATAGTGGTAATTTTTATTTATTTTTTTAGCTTCACGCTTTATCCCACACATAGCAGGGTAGGCAGAGGAAACCGCAACGACCATATGAACCTAGTGTTAAAACACTCCGTTGCTTAGTCCCTACTTTTTCCATCCCCACTTTCCACCTTTTTCGAGGCATTGCGTGTTGGGGGGGTGGAACTCAACGCCGCGCTTATGCCTAGTTGCCAGAGCGAAGAAAATGGAAATACAAATATCCATCTTTCCCGAGTGGGAATCGAACCCACAAACCGTCGCGTTTACAGGCAGATGCTTACGCCTCTGAGCCGCGACGGTCCTCAATATATTTCCAATATATTAACATCCAATATATATTTCCAGGAAAGCGACACGTCTAGTAATTACGCTTCAGAAGCGGAACTGCAACAGTGGCAACCTTCTGCGGAGCCGCGGCGAGCGAGGCTGAACGAGTTGCCAAGCGCTGACACGTTTGATGTAAGTTAAAAGCGTAAAAAATACATTTAATATGTAATTAAATAAAACCATTTATGTATATAAAAAATAATCTATAGGCGTGTAACACAAAGAGTTTGGGCGGCGTTGAGTTACGCCACTTAAAATACAATGTCTCAGACATTGGGCGGAAGTGATTAATGGAGTGTGTTAACACTTAGTTCCGGTACAAATAACTTCCGAGAAAGCTTTTCATCTTATGTGATACATATAGCAGAGTACTTAGAGTTAAGACACTTTAGTTTCCCGCCCTATTTTGAGACATTTCATGTTGGAAACCGGAACTCAACGCCGCCTAACTGAACATCGCCCTTCAAAAGGAAGAAGATAAAATTAGACCTAAGCTCATGTTTTCTTTCAAATGTTTTTTATTTGTCTTCACGCTTTATCCCGCAAACGGCAAGTTAGGCAGAGGGAACCGCAAGAACCATAGGAACCTAGTGTTAAGACACTCCGTTGCTTATTCCCTGCTTTCTCCGTCTCCTGCTTTCCGTTTTTTTCGAGACATTGCATATTGAGTGGTGGAATTTTGTAACATTATATTCTGTTCCATATTTAAAATTCTCCATTATAAAGATTATATATATCTTTCTAGTAAATAATTAAAAATAATAATAATAATAATATCCCTTGTCTCCAGACTTTATTGGTGAAGAGAGGAGCTGGTGATGCAACAACCCTTGGCATACCAGTGGAGAACGGGGTCACTACGTTGAGAATTTTAATCGAAGGCGCTGTAGACCACGCTGTGTTGTACCCTCCTAGTGACGGTAAGTCATTGTGAATGGCAAGAAACTATTTAGTTCGATATAATGTACAGATATACTAACTAACTTTATAATTATCATATCTTTTGGGACAAAAGGACTCTATAATTTACTTTTTCCAACACCTAGGAATCGAATCCACAACCATCGCGTTTTATAGTCAAGAGCTGTCATTGCTCAATGAAGATATCCTACAAGAATTCGCCTTCACAAAATACAAATTTGTTCTCGGCTAAGCTTAAATAGCTTGTGATATATATTTATAACTCTTTGAGTGGATTTCAAAAGGAATACGTTCAAATCCCAAAACAATATATCTCTAGGCTTGCGACCATTTTCCACTAGGACAGCGTAACCCAACGCCGTTAACAAAAATATGAGAAAAAACTAACAACTGTACTAGATTTAAATTGAACCTAAAACCATCGTCAGTCAGTCACACGCTAACTTACAGAGCTATAGGGTAAAAATTATGCACAATTCTCTCCGGACGAACGACACAACAAATTGTAATCATTATAATAAATTACCTAATAATACAAGGTCAAAACTCTAGTTTAAAATGGACGTATACTCCAGAACTTTAAATTACTGTATATAAGCGAATGAATGAAATTTGAACGAAGCGGAATTCGAACCCGCTTCTTTCCTTCTCAATTCCTTTTCAAATTTTTATATATATTATAAGCGAATAAAAAAATATATACTTAAAGAAAATATATAAAAATTTGTACGCAGCGGAATTCGAACCTGCACCTTCTTAACTCGTATTTACTACTTTGAAAAATCATAAAAATATTTAAATTATCATTTTTTTTCGTAATAAAAAAAGAAATAAAACATCACGCTGTATGACAGGGTAGACAGAAGAAACCTAGTTTACCATTCCTCTGTCATATTTCCCTGTCACATTCTGTCTAATTATCGATACATTATATGGTTACGCTATAAAAAGTCCCGCTGAGTTTCTTGCGCCGGTTCTTCTCAGGTCTGAGGCATTAACTTTAACGAACCGGTAGTAATGTTTTTGACGTTCAAAAATTAAGCTTATTCTTATTTTGAATAAAGTCATTTAAATTAGATACGTTGCAGTGTTAAGTTGCGGAACTCAACTCAATGATTTCTCTTCACTAATATATGAAAATCAAAGTAGTTAAAATATTTTTTATTCCTTTTAAAATGTTGTCATACTAAGTGAAGAAGAATATATAGAAAAATATATAAGAAAGAGGACCGTCGTGGCGCAGAGGCGCAACGTCTGCCTGTAACGCGACGGTTACTGGGTTCGATCCCCAGTCGGAGAAGATGGATTTTTCTATTTCCATTTTCTTCGCTCTGGCATCTAAGGCAAAGCGCGGCGTTGAGTTCCACCACTCAACACGCAATGCCTCGAAAACGGCGGAAAGTGGGGACGGAGTAAGCAGGGACTAAGTAACGGAGTGTCTTAACACTAGGTTCCCACGGTCCCTGCAGTTTCCTCTGCCTACCTTGCCATGTGCTGGATAAAGCGTGAAGCTATAAAAAAAAAGAACATATAAAATATATAATCCAAAAAGTTTTACTAATTTATTAAATGTTAAGTCTAGAAGAGCACGTAACAGGTTCAAATCCCGCTTTGTACATATTTTTGTACATATTTTATAAAAATTGTATTGGTACGAAATTCTTTAATATACACACATCACTATACAAAGGGAAGTTGTCATTTAGTTAACAATATATAGACACACAATGTGTGTGAAATATTAAAGGTGTTAAATTAAGCATGACCACACGTTATTATGATAAACGTAACTAAACACTGTCCAACTAAATGATCGTTTGACATTTCAAATAGAATATTCCTTCGAGAAGAAATTGAACTTATTACCAACGCGTATAGCTTGCTACTTACGGCTTTATGCCTTCATTTTTCTACAGTTTTACCCTGTAGTCCGCAAAAAACAGGTTAGGCAGGGGGAATCTAGTCTTTTGTCTAGGGGGAAAACGCCGCGCTTAGACTTATTACCAGAGCGAAGTTCCGTCACTCAACACGCAATGCCTCGAAAAAGGCGGAAAGCGGGGACGGAGAAAGCAGGGACTAAGCAACGGAGTGTCTTAACACTAGGTTCCAATAGTTCCTGCAGTTCCCTCTGCCTACCCTGCCATGTGAGGGATAAAGCGTGAAGCTAAAAAAAAATCAAGAGAGAAAGCGGCGTCGAGTTACGTAAATAAGGCAGAGAGTAGGGACTAGAGCGTCTTATCCATCCCCTCCCAAAACATTCACTCAGCCTACACCAAAATTAGAACTTTATACTATTATTCAAGACAAAAACACTGCACCACTAATCCACTACAGACATATAAAAGCATTGAGTACAAGATCAATGGAACTAGACTTCGCATACAAAAAAACCGGCGACATACTTCACTTAACCTACCTACAATATTCAAGGTGACCTCAAAGTGAGCCTTATAAGGGTACCGCGAGTACAAATGAGTGACAAAAGCTTAAGCACGTGACAAATACTATATAAATTAAATAATTAACAAGAAATGCCTCAAAAAAAGGCGGAAAGTTGGGACGGAGAAAGCAGGAACTAAGCAACAGAGTGTCTTAACACTAGGTTCATATGGTACCTGCAGTTCTGTCTGCCCTGCAATATGCGGCATAAAACGTGAAGCTAAAAAAAATATATAAAGTATATCTTATAACCTAACAAAATTTAAGTGAGGAAACTTAATATCCATGACATTATTATATCAATATATGGGATCAGGGCAGAGAGAAGACAGAGAACCGAGTGTTATTTGGGATAAGGACAGAGAATGGAGAAACGAGTGTTTGGACACTAGTTTCTTTTTAATATATTCAGGATAGTGATGTGAATTAGAACAAAACCTGTTAAATCGATTCTTCCTCATTTACTGAACCGATTTCTAGCTTATTGATTCTTAAATCGAATTCGTAACTCAGAAGCTTCATTCTCCACAGCACCACAAATCGACCTCTTCAACCAGACATCAGTGAAGATGTTCTCTCCATCATCGAACACGGGTAGCATCACTCCGCGCGACGTGTTCTTGGTGTTTCCGGGAGCTACGTTGGACTTGGATATGTAAGTTATATAAATTAAAAAGAGTGTTTTGACACTACAATCTTTCTATTTAATAAGGAAAAACAAGAGAGAAATAAGGTAAAAAAAGCTTAAAAGCATTGAAGCTAACTGGACTATCCATTTATACTTCAGTTAGCTTAAGCACTAGTTTATGTAGTATTTTAAATTTATCTAAGTGATTGATCTCTACCTCTATTAATATATCACAAAGTAAAAAACATTCCATAGGATCCTGTCCTGGTGTGAAGAAAGTACATCCAAGAAAATATGAAAAATTGGACCAAATAAGAGAAGGAATAAAGATGCATAAAAGAAGCGGCGTTGAATTCCGTCACTCAACACGCAACATCTCAAGTTCATTATTTATTCCGCATATAGCTGGCTAGGCAGAGGGTACCGCAGGAACCTCGGGAACCTAGTGTTAAGACACCCCATTCCCCCCACACCGTCATCTTTCGAGTTACTGCGTGTTGAGTGGCAAAACTCAACGCCGCACCAAGGCAATGAAAATGAAAACAAATAACCCATTCTCCCCGAATAGGAATCGAACCCACAAACTTAAGCTCCTTTCACCTTTTCCATTCCCACAGGCTGTCAGTACTTCCACCAGCATCGATGGACGCCTCCCTCGTGGGCATGTGGCACCTGAGCGTTCGCTGTGACAACTGCGACTACCGAATAACCGTTAGTGCTCGAAGCGATCTGCATTTCCAAGCAGACGTTCAAGGCAAAGGTAAGTTATAAGATATATATATATATATTTATTAAGCTATATATATACCGTCGTGGCGCAGAGGCGTAACGTCTGCCTGTAACGCGACGGTTTCTGGGTTCGGTCCCCAGTCGAGGAAGATGGATTTTTCTATTTCCATTTTCTTCGCTCTGGCAAACTAGTCAAAGCGCGGCGTTGAGCTCCGCCACTCAACACGCAATGCCTCGTAAAAGGCGGAAAGTGGGGACAGAGAAAGCAGGCACTAAGCAACTTAACACTAGGTCCCCACGGTCCCTGCAGTTCCCTCTGCCTACTCTGCCATATGTGGGATAAAGCGTGAAGCTAAAAAAATTAAAAAAGGCAAAAAAAAAATGTTACCAAAACGTAGAGAAAAATAGAGTTAAAACTCTCCAGTCTCTCTCCAAAACGAATTCAAAACAACCTATACCCACTTCTTTTTATGAACATGCCAAAAGCATGTAACTTAAAAAGGCTTTATAACGGTACATTTGTGTAAATATATAAGGAAAAAAAATTGACAGATGATCCATCTGTCATCGTGTGAAGTTGATATTGCTGACAATTAGTGTGTATATAAACATAATACGAGATTAAGAAAAAAAAACACAACAAAAACCTCTAAAAATTTATGAACTAACCACTACTAGTGGTAATTCGTTTTTTGTTTCTACTAAAAATAAAAAAAAATGACATGAAGGTACCTTGAACTGTGCTAGGGGAAGTAAGAAAGGGTTCCCTGTACTTTGAATGGGAACTAAAACAATTTTTTTAATGATATTTTTAATATATATTTCATTTTATATTTTATTTTTCATTATTATTGCACATCAACCTGTCACTCTTCCATTGCATAACTTTGTTTCTTTGAATTATTAAGAAAAAATAACAAAGTCTAAACAAACGTACAAAATAGAGTTCCGTCAATAAAATGGAAAATATCTAAAGACCCAAAAATGGAGAACGGAGTGTCTTAACACTGAAAGCCTCTGCCATAAGCGGGAAACCGCGTGAAGGCTAGCTCACCTTAAATCCTCCAAACAAGATTTGAAGCCATAACCTTCTTCGATCATTTTATTTATTTAAAAAAAAAACATGTAAGTAAAATTCAAGATGAAGTACGTACATACATACACGACAAAACGGGATCCGGCAAAAAGTACAGTTCAACTACCTTAGACGTTCACTTGTTGTTTATTTTAAACCTTATTTAATACACTTTAAAGTTTAAAATTGATTGAATGACAACCAAAATTTTCGCGATGTTATAAAGAAGATGCCATAAAAAATATTGTTTTATTTTGAACTTTATGTGTAGGTGATAAAGTTTAAAGTTGCTTATAAATATAATGTTATAAAGAAGGAGTTATCAAAAATCAGCCGAATCATTAAAATATGTGATAAAAACTTGTTAAATATGAATAATCTATATACATCTATATATAAATAAAATAAGTGTGTTTGTTTTTTAATAATTACTTAATTAATAGTTATTTACTGTATTAAAAAAATTAAATTAATTGGGGATCGTCGTGGCGCAGTGTTTGCATGTAAGTGCGACGGTTTGTGGGTTCGATTCCAGCTAGGTGAACATGGATTTTTTCATTTCCATTCTCTTCGCTCTGGGAACTAGGCAAAGCGCGGCATTGAGTTCCGCCACTCAACACGCAATGCCTCGAAAAAAACGGAATGCGAGGAACGAGGTGTCTAAACACTAGCTTTCCACGGTGGCTGCGGTTCCCTCTTCCTGCTCTATGGGATATGTATGAGATATGGGATAAATCGAGAATATATATATATATATATATATATATATATATATATATATATATATATATATATATATATATATATATATATATATATATATATATATATATATATATATATATATATATATATATATATATATATATAAACATACGTACAATCTATATTGACCTTTGACTTTGGATTCTATAAGTTATGTCTTCATAGTAAACAGAGGTCATAGGTTCGACTTACATTCAAGATAGACTTTTAAAAACACAGCCTATCTTTAACACGCACATATAGAAATTGTAAATTGACTATCGTAACTTAACGTCACGCCGTAGCTTACCACAACCCAAAAATACATGGAACCCACACTCACTGCTTTAACAGGCGAATCTCACTTACTTGTTCGCCCTTAACATCAGTGCACATACTGAAATACGATAACAAAATCTAAAAATATATCGACCCGACCGTATCCGTAAACGTATCCTGTCCTTTAAATTGAGAGACATACCTAAATACATACATACATAGCTTCACACTCTATCCCTAGCGGGGTAGTCAGAGAGAACGAAGCGCCAAACGCTGCGGTACCTGCATACCTCTCCCGCCTCGTCCACTGGAGTCCTCATGCTTTTCACGTGAGCTTCCTCCAGTATCTTCTATAATGTCACTGTGTTTTCGAAAGTCAACCGAGGTCTCCCCTTACCTCTCTTGCCACTCACTATTGCTTCATATATCTTTTTTACCATTCTCTCATCACTCATTCTTTCGACGTGCCCAAACTATCTGAGCATAAATAGTGATTGAACATAAGTAATTCATGATGAAGAAGAATTACTTTAACAGTATTCATTTTCTCCACTCTACAAGAACCTAGTGTTAAGACACACCGTTCTCCACTTGCCTTCCGACATATTGACTGGCGAAACTCTACGCCACGCTTTACGAAGAAAATGACAATAATAAATTCCTTCCTTCACGGGAATCGAACTTACGTACCGTCGCCTTTATATGCCGAAGCAGCCTAACTAATAACACAATTAATTTATCCAGTCACTAACCTTAATACGGGTTTAAAAAAAAGGATAAATAAAATAAAAAAAAAACATATCCGACCGGCCACGTATCCTTGCAAGTTCATCCTGTCCTGTTAATACCAAAGATCATTAGCACTAACTAGTCAATGGTGGGCTATTATTATTATAAATAAAGCAAACGACAATATTGTACAGTGGTTTTGATATAATGAAAACGATGGTTGCGAATTCAAATACAACAAAAAAGTGGGGACGGAGAAAGCAGGCAGAGTATCTTAACACTAGATTTCTATGGTCTGCAGTTCCCTCTGACTACCCTGCCATTAGCGGGATAAAGCGTGAAGCTTAAAAAATCACGTAAAACAACATTAGGACAAAAGCGTATAAAGTGGTGGGCGAGGCGAAAGAGGTATAGCAGAGATCGCTGTGTTAAGCGCTGTATCCTGTGACCACCTCGCTAGTGTAAGGGAGTGAAGATATATAATATGTATATGTTTATATGTATGTTTTTTATATATCACTATAAAGAAGATAAGAAGGAGAATTGAGTCAAAAAATGATAAAAAAATATATAAGATTTCGATTTAATATAATATGATCCTTCACTAAACGAACTTTATAATTAAATTCTATCCCGCATATAGCAGGTAGGCAGAGGAAGGAGTTTGTAGCAAAAAAACCTAGTGTTAAGATACTCTGTTCTCTGCTTTCCTCTTTTCTAGGCATTGATTGATTGACCACCACTAAAACGCAAAGAAATTGAAAAAAAAAATCTTTTCAATGAGAATCGAACCCACAAACCATAGCGTTTACAGTAAAACACTGTGATACTTCGCCACGACGGCTCTTTTATGCATATCCTACCTAATTTATATGCATTTTCTTTATTTACCTTCCATTAAAATATTTACACAGATTTTGAAAGAAAAATTAAATAAAACATATTAAAAAAAATATTAACACTGATTTTTTACATAGCAATAATAATATTAAGAACAGGGAATTGATCCCAATACCTTGCAACGAATAAAACCCTTTATTTACTTAAATACAATCTATAAAGAGGGTATTACAAAAAGTAAGCCAGGAAACCGAATTTCAAAAACCACCTGCATCCGAATATATACAGGTTATTGACAAACAAAAAAACGTATACACGATCTTAGCCTATATTAATGCGATAAAATAATAAAAAAATAAAGCAACTGGTCTTAAATGCGCTATAAACCTTAGAAGTATATGTACGAGAGTTGTAGATTCGATTTTCATCTAAAGTAATAAAGTGGCAACTAGGTAAAGCGCGGCGTTGAGTTCCGCCACTAAACACGCAATGCCTCGAAAAAGCGGAGAGCAAAGAACACAGAGTCATTATACTAGGTTCCCATGGTTCCTGCGGATCCCTCCACCTACTCTGCTATGTGCGGGATAAAGCGTGAAGCTCAGAAAAAAAATTAACAAAGTCATAGAGACTCAACGGTTTTGAGTTCAATTCCTACTTGGAGGAATTAATCAATGAAAATAATATCGTCGTTCAAGTAAGAACAAAGCGCGGTGTTTAGTTTATCTAACGCAAATGGGGAACGGAGTGTCTCATCACTAGGTTTTCTCTGCCTATATGCGGAAGTCTATATACAGCATGATGCTAATAAGACAAATAACAAATATATTATTTGAAAAAAAAAAAACATAAATATTTTTTTAAGTCCGCTTTTTTTTTTAGGAATTTTTTTTGTAAAAAATATAAAAATTACATATATATTTGTACCTAATCAAATTCGCGTCACTAAACATTCTCTTAAGATATGTATTGCCACTTTATCTCAAAGGTGTCTTAACAGCGGGAACAAAAACAACCATTTTATCAAAAAAAAAGCTATTTTTTATATATATTTATATGTTTATATATTAATATATAATAATATAATTTTATAAAACTCTTTTAAATACACACTCAACACACAAAACATGCTAAAGAAATAAAATAAAAAAATAACCTTTCTACGGTGACAGGCGGCCATCTTCTAAAATGGCGACGCACGCTTTGTGGGTCAAGGGCACGTTCACGATGAAATGTCAAATTTTTAACAACTAACATAGATTATCACGAACTGGATTTATTTATAATTGTATTTTAATAGGCCAAAACGATTTGATTTTTAGTATTTTTGTTTTTTTTTTTTTATTTTTTATTTTGCACTTGGAAATTTCCGTTTATACGTAGCTTTATCTGTTAAATATTTAATTAGGATCCGCTCAATATAATAATTATTTATTATTTATAATTACATTAATATTAATCAAGTTGTTTTCTATTGAATTCATACATATACAATTATTAAAACACACATAATATGTTTAGGCACAACAAATAAAAATCTGTGCCAAAAAGAAAAAGATACAGACGAAAACAAAGAACGGTGTCAAAATAAATTTAAAAAAAAATGTAGCTGTCAGACCAACCCGCCAAAATCACACATAAACAAAACTATCAATTCACATGACACACATAATTAAAAAAAAAACTTTTTTTTTAAATTTTATTCTTGATAATGACCACGAGTACAGTGTATATAGCACTTGATGCTCAATCGAGGTCTAACAACAAACTGTCACAATATAAATTATTTACGTTTTATCTAATAAGTAATTGATAATACTTTATTTTTGTTTGTCCGTTGAATTTCAAGATAATAAATATTAACTTGCTCTTACATACGATTTCAACCACTAGATTAGTTATATATGATACACACACACACACACGCGCACAAATAAATCATTCAGCAATATAGTGGGCTATATAGAAATATTATAATATAATATATTATATGCTATGTTATATCACGTTGATTGTAGCTTATAGCCTTAGTCTAGCCATAACCCCAATTAGAGACGATAGCCCCCGAACTCGTATTAAGCCAAATAAACTTTTCAACTTTATAAAATTAACTTTAATTATAGTTCATGTATAAGAGACTTATAAACGCGACGGTTATGAGTTCGATTCTCATGTGAGAGAAAGAGTTATTTCTATTTACTCATTTTTAGTAACAAGAGAACGCGCAGCGTTGAGTTACGCCACTTAACACGCAATATTTTAATTAGACTAATATATGCGTGAAAATAAAAAAATATGAATAAAAAAAGACATTTTAATTGATAAATTATTATATACCAACTATAATGTATACAACTAATATATAATGTATTAATTTGGGTAGCGTTTTGATTGCGCACACTTAGAGAAGTGCGTTTTTGAACTAGAAATTTACTTTTGGTACCGTTTTAAAGATCTCAAACAGGCGGATTGGTGAAAAATATAGCCGATGTTCGAACTTGAACAGTTCTATTGATAATTGATTAAACAAATTCTAAACGTTAGCCGATTGGACATGCTTGAAAAACTTTTGTACTTTCTGGAAGTCTCAAAAAATATTTCTATCTTTACCATCCCTAAAAAGTGTTAAGTTATTAAAACGAAGCAATAGTGTTTTGGGTTAATGAATCTTATTTTGATATGGCAACATAAGGCAAAGCGCGGCGTTGAGTTCCGCCACTCAACACGCAATGCCTCGAAAAAGGCGGAAAGCGGGGACGGAGAAAGCAGGGACTAAACAACGGAGTGTCTTAACACTAGGTTCCTATAATTCCTGCAGTTTCCTCTGCCTACCTTGCCATGTGCGGGATAAAAGCTTTAAGCTAAAAAAAAACATTAGTTCTCTATAACTAGCTTAAAAGCCAAGTAGTATTACACGATTAACCTTAAAATAACCTACAAGATAGCTTATAATAATCATGAACCGGATATACAATCACCGAGTTGTCCTCAGATCCAAACGTAACCGGAAATCACGGTAACGCTCTAAAGAACAGTAAAGCCTTTACAAAAAATTATATAAAAGGTTTTCTAAGAGCTTATGACACAAATTGTTAAATAAAGTTGGAGTCACGAGTTGGTGTACGATTTCCGATTGATGCAAGACATGATATAGCATAGGCTTAGAGAATTTAGTGTTAAACTCCGTCTATAGGTCTCTGTGGCGGAGTTCAACGCCGCGCTTAGACAACAAGTGTTAACTTTTTGATATCTTGTTAATATATATTTTTTTTATTTTTAATATATTAGCTTTACACTTTATCCCGCACATGGCAGGGTAGGCAGAGGGAACTGCAGGAATCATATAAACCTAGTGTTAAGACACTCCGTTGCTTAGTCACTGCGTTTCTATATTATATATTATTATAATTTTCCTTATACCTAATTGGCGACATCGTGATTGACAGAAGAATGTCACGATTGGTGTAACCAAATGAGTGCGGTAACAGCGTGCTGTAATCGGCTTCAAAGCTAATTTACTAGAATGATATTATTACAAAATATACTATTTCTATGATAAAAAATCGACGCTTAGTTTATATCCATTTTTTTTATATCTTCACGCTTTATCCCGCACATAGCAGGGTGGGCAGAGGGAACTGCAGGAACCATAGGAACCTAGTGTTAAGACACTCTGTTGCTTTCTCCGTTCCTGCTTTCCGCCTTCTTACAGGCATTACGTGTTGCCTACTTTCCAGAGCAAGGAAATGGAAATGGAAGAAAAATACACATACAGAAGGTTCAGTGAAAGTTACCACACGATAGTTGCGAGTTCAATAACTTCCTACTGTTAAAGAAGAATAATATAATGTCCCAGCTCTCTTAAAAATTTGACGGACGGAGTGTCTTAGCACCAGAGTTTCCTGGACACCAATAAAAAAAAACCAGGCAGAGACCGACGTCAATAACAGTCTACGAAACTTATCAACAAAAGCTATGCAATAGTTTATCTTAGCATTGATTACATACGTAATTTGCTTTACGCAAGCCATCTATATACGTATATATATAAACTTAGTGTCCGTTTGTGATTACGAAAATAATTGACATATTACGAGTGTATCTGCATATATATGTACATATATAGAGGGAACTGCGTGAACTATATGAACCTAGTGTTAAGACACTCCGTTGCTTAGTCCATGCTATTTTTTCGTCCTCGCTTTCCGTCTTTTTCAAGGCATTTCGTGCTGAGTGGCGGAACTCAACACCGTGCTTTGTCTAGTTTCCATGGCGAAGAAAATGGAAATAGAAAATTCATCTTCTCCGAGTGGGAATTGAACCCACAAACCGTCGCGTTTACAGGCAGACGCTACGCCTTTGCGCCACGACGGTCCTCATATTGTTTTATATCGATACTAAAAACGTGCACAAAAATATACTGCCCAGTATATGTATTTATTATGTACACACATATACATACTATGTTTCACAGAAAAAGTGGCTTGAAAAGAAGAAACAAAAAAAAATTTTTAGTTAAAAAAAAGTACACAAGCGTTTACCGTCGTCAAGTTTGGCTTAAGATTCCTCTACCAAAACAAAATCTAGCTGTACCATTTATCCCATAAACAGAGAAAGTGAATCTAGTGTCGAAAATCTCCGTTCTCCACTTTTAAGATATTGAGTGGTTTAACTTCGCAATATCTCTTGTCAGACGAGAAAGGGAGAGAAACTAAACCGTTCTGTCGAGTTGGAATCGAACGCACGCCTCTTTGCCAACTATATTGTATAAAACCTATTAAAAGTACAAGCGGTGTTATGTTCCGCCACCCAATGTGCAATGTAGCGAAAAGCGGAGAACAGAGTGTCTTAACACTAGGTTCCCTTTGCCTACTGCGCTATAATAGAAATAAGTTCAAAATATTTTACAATTCTATGAGGAAGTGTGTATAAGGTTATCATGCTGACATCGAACTTAACTGATAATTTAAGAAATAGATACAAACAACATATATGTATATATGTATGTATATATATATATATATATATATATATATATATATATATATATATATATATATATATATATATATATATATATATATATATATATATATATATATATATATATATATATATATATATATATATATATATATATATATGTATGTATGTATGTATATATGTATATATGTATGTATATATATATATATATATATATGTATGTATGTATGTATATATATATATATATATATATATATATATATATATATATATACATATATTTATATACAAGAATATTGTTACAGATGTTCTGAAACTTCGAGTGACAGGCACAGTGGCTAGTGTCAGAGAAACGTCGATAGTCGACGAGTACGGGATCGAATTGGCGAAATTGCCTTTCAGGTAACCTACTTATATTTATTTATGTTCTTTTTTTATTTCAGTAATAAAATATTCATATGTACCTACATATGACAGACCTTTATTAAAATATTTAAAAAAAAATGTATAGATTATTATTTTTTTAAAGTGCTTTTTTGTTTGAAAAAAATTTGTCGGTCTGTATGCTTGTTGTGGCTAATCTCCGAAACAGCTGAACAGATTATTATGGTACTTTTACTGAAAGATTGCTGCCATAGAGGAGCGACGTATAATACTTAGTTTGTCAACTTTTTTTTGTCTTCACGCTTTATCTCACACACGGCAGGGTAGACAGAGGAAACTGCAGGAACCATAGCAACCTAGTATCAAGACACTCCGTTGCTTAGTCCCTGCTTTCCAACAGAGCGAAGAAAATGTAAATAGAAAAACCCATCTTCCCCTCATGGAAAATAGAAACGACACACACAAACCGTCGCGTTTACAGACAGACGCTACGCCACTGCACCATGACGCTTGTTAACTAAATAATATAAAAAAATAAAAATAAAAAAATTTTAGCTACCAACCGACGACTGAAACTGATCTAGACATGGACGGCTCCATGTCGGACATATACGCTGACGTTCCTCTACCAAGTATCGAAAATAACAAAATTTATGTGAAAATCATTGGAAGAGACAATAAAGGTATGCACTATAACTGATACGAGCACGCGGCGTTGAGTTACGCCTACATAGTGTCAATAGTGTGTTAACACTTGTTTAATACCCTGCTATATCAAAAAAATTAAAGAAATACCTTGAAATGTTGTGTAAACTCAAAAAATGCTAATGGATTAAAAGTATGACAGCTAGTGCCTGTGTGTACAGTAGGGGTATATGTATAGAGATTGGCACCCTGTTGTAGTAGGTTCAAAATGAATCCGGTTTTATATAACACCCTGCTTCATTCAATAGTAATAATCTCTTTTCTGTTGCCACCCATCCATTGCATCGAGCCCATAGCAGAGTAGACAGAGACAACCTAGTGTCCAGACACTCCATCCTCCACTCACCGCTTACTTCGTAATATCACATAATAATATATATAATATCTTAACATGGCATATTGTCTTAACTACCAAAGCAGTAGTCCACTCGAGAGTCCGGGAATCGAACCCGCAACCTTCTCCTTTGTATTACAGTAACATATTCAAATTGGTTTCTTTCAGGGGAACCGTTCGCCCGTCTATCAGCTCTGATCAATCAGCAATCTGAAGTCAGGCTTGGAAGATCAGCATCCATCATATATCCGGAAACTATTAACGATTTGGAGGCAATAGAAGAGCTCAATAGTAGACTATATAATGCGAAATTGCAGATAAATGACAGTAATCTGTTGCCATTCGGTCAAGCCACGTCGCAGGTATAAAAATAAAAAAAATATACCAAAAACTCTTAAATTTTGAATTTAGCGGAACTTGAACCTACGCCTTTCGGAAACCCTCCAAGCGCACAGACCGCTGAGCCGTACGTTCTCATCAAGCTATGTCGAAGTTCTAATATAATTGTAACAAATTATTAATTAAGGAAGCATGTCTGGAGGGAAACTTTATTTTCCAAGAGTTGCTGGTTCAGCGTTCTAAAATTTATTTTCTTAATTACGATATAAACACACACACACACATATATATATATATATATATATATATATATATATATTATATATATATATATATATATATATATATAATATATATATATATATATATATATATATATATATATATATATATATATATATATATATATATATATATATATATTATATATATATATATATATATATATATATATATATATATATATATATATATATATATATATATATATATATATATATATATATATATATATATATATATATATATATATATATATATATATACATATATATATACGCATACATACGGACAAATTAAAAAATATATTTTGTACAAAAGTCATTTTGGATATTATTAAGAATAATAACTAAATATTTTAAATTTCCAGTTGGTGAATCAAAGAGGCGCAGTACTGACGTCCGTTACAAATCGGTTTGAGCACAAAACTGTATGGGGCTCCTGGGGACCGCTTACAGGTAAGCTGCCTAAAGAATCGACCGAACCGAACGAACCCAACGGATTGAACCGAACCGACTTATAAAAGCCAAAAGAACCGAACAGTACAAAAATCCGGAATACTAAAAGCTTGGCCTGTACAATGGTAGAAAAAAAGAGAACATGTTTTACTCCAGACAGAGAAAAACCTGGTGTTCTCCTTCATTTCAACTTATAAACGTGTGGCTTTTGGCATCCACACTTTGGGTTACAATATCAAATAAAATAACATAATTACTCCTTCGAATAAGGTCCATCCGTCGTGGCGCAGAGGCACAACGTCTGCCTTTAACGCGATGGTTTCTGGGTTTGATTTCCAGTCGAGGAAGATGGATTTTTCGGCGGTAAGCGGAGACGGAGAAAGCAGGGACTAACAACTAGGTTCCTATAGTTCCTGCAGTTCCCTCTGCTTACCCTGCCATGTGCAGGATAAAAGCGTGAAGCTAAAAAGAAAATATATAAAAAAAAAAAGAAAAATGAATAAGGTCCATACCTTCCTAAAACACCGTTCTTACTGAGTCAAGATGGTCTCAAAAAAAAACATTTTAAATAAAATCAATCTACTTAGTTGGATTTGAACCAACGCTCATTGTATAGAGACAGATACATATTAGAGATAGAGGAATTCCGGTAATTCCAAGAGGAATGGGAAAGAACCCAGAAATTACATTTTACAGTTTACAGATTTTTAATACTATAAAAGTCGTCGTGGCGCAGAGGCGCAACGTCTGCCTGTAACGCGACGGTTTCTGGGTTCGATTCCCGGTCTGAGAAGACGATTTTATCTATTTCCATTTTCTTCGCTCTGGCAAACTAGGCAAAGCGCGGCGTTGAGTTCCGCCACTCAACACGCAATGCCTCGAAAAAGGCGGAAAGCGGGGACGGAGAAAGCAGGGACCAAGCAACGGAGTGTCTTAACACTAGGTTCCCACAGTTCCTGCACTTCCCTCTGCCTACCCTACCATGTGCGGGATAAAGCGTGAAGCATAAAAAATATCTGTAAGAGTCTTATATCGAATTTAACTTCATATCACTTGAACCCATATTATTATGAATGATATATTTCTTGTTGCGCACACTTAGAGAGGTGACTTAACATTAAATTTTACTTTTGGTACCAAATTAAAGATCTCGAGAAGGCGGATTGGTGAAAAATATAGCTGACGCTCACACTTGAAAAGTTCAATTGATAATTGATTAAACAAATTCTACACGTTAACAGAACATTTCCGCCAGTTTTTGTTACTTCCAAAAAATAAGTCTAACTTTACCATCCCTTAATTAGTTAAAAAACTAGTTTACATATTATATTTATTTCAGCTACACTTCGAAGTTACAAATTTTAGAGAGCAAGCCGTCAGATTCACTTTCCAAGCGGTTGGCGAACTTAAGTTCCTTACTGGCATCGATCCTTCAGCGTAAGTTATGCTTAGTTTTGTTACCTTTACGCTCTATCCCGTACATTACGGGATAGATAGAAGTAATTTAGTGTCAAAACACTTCATTCTCCACTTCCCAGTTGTCTAGACATTGCGTGTTGAATAAATGAACTTAATCTACAAAAAATATTTAAAGAAAACATATAAAAATTGAATTTTGAAATGGAATTTGAATCCCTCTTTTGCGAACCGTGCAAGCGCTCTCACCACTGAGCCATGCGTTCTTCATCACGCGCCGAAATTCTTATATGCTTTATACTAGTTATTTCGCTGTTAGCATCTCTGTAGGGAGATTTTTACAAATTTCCACTACACAAAGACGATTACAAAGAACAGTCGTTTGGCGGGAGCAATTATATTTATGATTTTTAAAGTGTTAATCCACACTGAGGATAGAAAAAAGAAAAAATACAAAAATTTGAACTGGATTGTGTAGTGGATTAACAATATAATCATAAAAAACTTAACCTTGAGGACCGTTGTGGCGCAGAGGCGCAACGTCTGCCTGTAACGCGACGGTTACTGGGTTCGATCCCCAGTCGGAGAAGATGGATTTTTCTATTTCCATTTTCTTCGCTCTGGCAAACTAGGCAAAGCGCGGCGTTGAGTTCCGCCACTCAACACGCAATGCCTCGAAAAAGGCGGAAAGCGGGGACGGAGAAAGCAAGGGCTAAGCAACGGAATGTCTTAACACTAGGTTCCTACGGTCCCTGCAGTTCCCTCTGCCTACCCTGCCTTGTGCGGGATAAAGCGTGAAGCTATATAAAAAAAAAATTAAAAAAAAAAATTAAAAAAAAAAAATCTTAACCTACACACGTCGCGTTCAGTGTTCGAGATATTTCTTTGCCGCGATGGCCTTAGATTCAATTTGTTTATTTTTTCTATGATTTTTTAAGTGTTATTCCACAAGAAAAACATATAAATATTTGAACGCAGCGGAATTTGAACCCGCACACTTTTTCGAACCGAGCAAGCGTTGTCACCACTAAACCATGCGTTGAACGCATACGCATAACCCACTCAAGTATTTATCCTTATTTATTTTCCTTATTGCTTATAATATTTTTACTTCATTTCCAGACAAATAATAGGTTCAGGCCAGACCGAAAATGTTATAGTGAGTCTGCTGATCAGCCAAAACGCCCAGCCCGGTGCCAGAGACATCATCACCTTCACCGCTTTCAGTAAATATATTAAAATAAAAAATATCATATATATATTGAGGACCGTCGTGGCGCAGAGGCGTAGCGTCTACCTGTAAACGCGACGGTTTGTGGGTTCTTTTCCCACTAAGGGAAGATGGATTTTTCTATTTCCATTTTCTTCGCTCTGAAAAGCGCGACGTTGGGTTCCGTCACTCAACACGCAAATGCCTCGAAAAGGCGGAAAACGGGGAACTGAGTTTCTTAACACCAGGTTTACACGGTTCCTGCGGTGCCCTTTGTCTACCCTGCCATGTGCGGGATAAAGCGTGAAGACAATAAAAAATCTGACCCAAATCTACAGAAATTGAGGACCGTCGTGGCGCAGAGGCGCAACGTCTGCCTGTAACGCGACGGTTACTGGGTTCGATCCCCAGTCAGAGAAGATGGATTTTTCTATTTCCATTTTCTTCGCTCTGGCATCTAAGGTAAAGCGCGGCGTTGAGTTCCGCCACTCAACACGCAATGCCTCGAAAACGGCGGAAAGCGGGGACGGAGAAAGCAGGGACTAAGCAACGGAGTGTCTTAACACTAGGTTCCCACAGTCCCTGCAGTTCCCTCTGCCTACCCTGCCATGCGCGGGATAATGCGTGAAGCTAAAAAAAAATCTACAGAAATCTTGTTTCTTCCAAATCTAGGGCAAAACACAGAACAAGTGTCCATGTCGGCGTATGTCTACGTCCTGAACCTAGGCGAGACTATCCGAGATGTGGCGGCACCAGAATTAAGGCACACCTTCCAAGGCACCTGTCTGGGGAGACAGGGAACAGATTGTGCTGACCACGTGTGGTCAACTAATGTCATTGCAAGAGATACTGGTGGTATGACCGCTTTTTTTTTAAATAAAATAATATGTGGAACATTCTCGTACAATACATTTATCAAATTGAGAAAAATATTAAGCCCATCGTGACACAGCGACTGAGTTTTAACGAAACGATTATGGGCTCAATTCCGTATAGAATTTAAAATTTTCGTATAGAATTTAAAATCTCGGTCTGAAATACAAAATAGGGCAATATTTTCATTTCTCAACTTATCTAAATTGGGCAGAAAGTGTAGAACGGAGTGTCTTAACACTAGGTTTCTTTTGCATATCCTGCTTTATGAGGGATGTAGGGTGTAGCTACAAAAAAATGTATTAGCATCATAATCATAACGATTGAAGAAGATACCAAAAGAACTTCGTTTAATATACTTTAAATTTTAGAATTTTTTCTTATATTTTTTTATTTTTCTTTTGGAACAAACTAACAATTTTATCTTCTTAAATGTTTGCATGAGGCGAAATATATTATCCCTAGCGGGGTAGTCAAAGGGAACGGAGCGCCAAACGCTGCGGTCCCTGCATACCTCTCCCGCATCGCCCACTGCCATTAGCCTCTTCATACATGCTCTCCGAGGAGTCCTTATGCTTTTCACGTGACCTTCCTCCAGTATCATCGATACTGTGTTTTCAAACCGAGTAAAAGTCAACCGAGGTCTCTACTCACCTCTCTCACCACTCTCTTTATATATCTCTTTTACCATTCTCTCATCACTCTTTCTCTAAAATAATTCTAATTTTCTCAAAAATAATTCTAAAATAACATCAACCAGGATCTCATCAATAAATCCGCGATACAAAATAAACATTAGCTAAAAATGTGTTAAGTGACATAAAAACTTTGTGAAAACAAGCGAAGAACCGGCTCTGACAAAAATATAAATAGCTATGAAGCATACTTTAAACTTTGTTTTATTTACTTAGCTTATGTTGATGATGATCTACTGTTGAATTTAAGTGTAACCGTGAAGACTGTGGGCTCGAATCCAATGAGGGTATATTTTTTTATGTCTCGAAAAAGGCGGAAAGCAGGAACGGAGAAAGCAGGGACTAAGCAACGGAGTGTCTTAACACTAGGTTCCTATGGTTCCTGCAGTTCCCTCAGCGTACCCTGCAATATGCGGGATAAAGCGTGAAGAAAAACAAAGAAGAGATAAGTGTATATCATCATCTTAGCTGTTCTTCGCTGGGCTTAGGCTTAGGGAAGTCTAAGGGTCTCCACGATAATTGGTTATGCTCTTCACGCATCTAGTTGTTTATTAGCAGTAAGAGAGTACCCTACAATATGCGGGATAAAGCGTGAAGACCAAAAAATAATAACAAAGAATCTCTCTCTCAGGTCTTCTCCGTATAATGTCCTCACCGCTGGGTCTGGTATATGATTCAAACTTCATATCCGGTACGCGGGAGGAGGTCGTCACCTCATACCGAGCAACATGCTGTTCTCCGCGAGTCATTATAAACGCAGTAGACGCGTTTGGGAACACCAATAGCTATACTATTGATATCTCTAGTAAGTATTTCAAAGTCATAAAAGGCTCAAAATAAGGGCTCAAATTAGGGCTCAAAATGAAAGGGTAATATTGGACTGTCGCAAGAGGAGATCGAATACGGTTGTAAACGTCTGCCTGTAAACGCGACAGTTTATGGGTTCAATTCCCATCAGAACAAAACACATCTTAAAAATTAAATAACAGAGTGTCTTACCACTCCATCTAACCCGCGATTAAAAGCGGGATAACGCGTGAAGCTAAAAAAAATTGCTTTCTTTTTCAGATTACATAAACGAAGCCGGCATTGCGGCCATTGTGCTTGGTGTGATACTTTTGGTACTTATTATAGTTCTAACAATCGTTCTCATATACTGGTGTGTCAAACGCAGAAAGGAGTCAAGAGAGCTGCCATCTTACGCGTCCAGAAATATTAGTTAGGTTTTTATGTTAAGAATTTCTCGTCTAACTTTTTAATGGTAGAAATATGGGATGTTTACAGAAATATTCAATTCAAAATAAAGGGATATTTGTTCTATGGTAAGAATAAAGCCAATAAATGTTTAGATCATCTTGAGTAGCATAGAAAGTGGAGATAGAGGTGTTTCCCAATTTGATACAAAGTGTTACATTGAGTTCTCTCCATATGGAAAACGGAGAACAGAGTATCTTAACACTAAGGTCTCTCTGCCTAATATGCTGTATATGGGATGTTGTAAATAACATGATGTGTTCTTTAAAATTGGTAACCATTTTAAAAGGCTTTCAGCATGTCATATTCACTTAATTGTAGTTAAGAAATAGATTAAAATAATTATTTTAATTAAATTTAGAGTACTCTCTGTAATCTCTGTAATCATTCTATCTATACACACTCTATGCAAACATTACATGAAACTGTCTTCTCAATAGAGAAGAAACTACTAAGCATTCCATGGATTCACCGTGCGAGTGCCCATCGTGTTGTAGGAAGAGGGCAAGAGCTCCGAGCAGCACTTGGGACTTGCGACCCAAGTGTAGGTTTAAAGGGCCCATTTAAAATGCATTAATGCTCACCTTCACTGTCCGAGCTTCTCCCACTATGAACACCAAATTTTAATTCTACCAAATCTGCCTTCAAAGTGCATTCTAGAAATGAATGGTAACAGTTATTTAAGTAGATAACCATTTTAAAACAGTAAGAAAACAAATCTATTCGACTGTATCATACAATAATTGGAAAAGCTATTAGTATTTCTTTTGAAATACAACCTCCTTTTCTTAGAGGATTTTATATCAGCTGACACATTTAAAAAGCCACAACAAAAGAACTGAACTTATCCCATTTTCTACCATTTATTATTAGCAATAGAATGTACTTAAGTATTTAATTTATAGATATAATAATTCTAGATTTAATTCTATTTAAGTTACCTTCTAGATATATTATTTTAAGTTAACGTTAAAAAGGCATATGTTTATTTTGATGGTTACAATATTTATTTTGTTTTTTTATAGTATTATCATAACTGAGTACACTTTAAGATATTGCTTTAGGAAGAATCAAAAATAAATTAATAGCATTTTGTTAGAATACTTTGGAAGCCTGTTATTTGTATCTTCAAATTAAATTGAAATTTGGAAAAATATCTACGCATACATACAATTGTGGGAAAAATAATTAAATATTACCAAAAACGAGAATATCCCCAATTATAGAACAACTATTACTAAAGGCTTATCAAACAATAAATTATGACTTTATATCAAAAATTAAGATAATATTTTAAAGTTTAAAATATATATTTTTTAAGTATGTTACCTTTATATTACCTTTGTAGAAAGAAATTCAATATATGTATATATATGTAATAAAATATAAAAATTTTATTACCGCAAACAAAATAACTGAAAACATTATGTTTATGTAAAATTATGTTGAAAAAATCAACATAGATATACTATAACATATATTTAGAATAATTTCTTGTTAAAATACCACATATACCACAATAAGAATATATTGATATATTTTTTAAGTCATATAAAATTTGGACAGTTTTAATAAACATCTGTTTGAAATTTATTTATTTAAATTTTCTTTTTTTTATAGTTTTACACTTTTATCCCGCATATGGCAGGGTAGGCAGAGGCAACTGCAGGAACCATTTGAACCTATTGTTCAGTCCCCCATTTCCATCTTTTTTGAGGCATTGTGTGTTGAGTGGTGGAACTCAACGCCAAATTTAAATGTTCTATATTTTTAACAAAAATAAATTAATAAGTAGGTATATTTTGTTTACAAAACCAATTCATATATGTGTATTATAATTTTACTAAAACGGGTACATTTATTGTTAGTTAAAATTATTAGTAAATAAGTATACAGCCATACTTGACTAATTGTTTGTATCTTAACGTCAATAAAATTTTAATATTGCATAATGTTTTTTTATTTAAATAACCTGTTTTGATATAAACTAACGTCTTATTAATAGATTGAACACTGTAAAACATTCTTTTAAAATCTTGTCATTATTTAATATACAGAGGTGTGTTTTTAAAAAGAAAATTTGTGTATAGCTTATAATTTAAGCAAAAATAGTATTTATTATTTTTAATAAATATATGTGATAATTTTTTTGTTAAGTTGTATAAGAAATTTCACATAAAAAAATTATTAATGTGTTTTATAACCACATAAGTGCAAATCAAAATGGTTATATAATTATAATCAAGATTTTTAATAACAATAGATTATTGTGCAATACATAAGATAATAACAAAGTGAATAAATATACTAGAAACTTACAAATATTTTGAATATTTTTTCAATGTTTTTATAAGTAGAACATGAAAATAACTCGAAATTGGGAACAAAACCACTTTGAAAAGGTGCAGTTTTATAGGTTCTATATAAAAATGTCGCCATATTTATAATAATGAAACTAATATAGCCTTTAACACTCTAATCACAGTATAACAAAGCACATATAAATAAACGAAATAAAAAAAATCTATGAAAACACACGAAATCGCGCACGAATTAGAGAAAAAACTGACAGAAGACGTAAGAAAAGTACACACGACGTCTATTTTACTTTCACACCAAGGTCGCCGAAATATAAACATTTTGTCTCCATTCAGGTATTAAAATAGCACTTACCTTGTCGTACAATCAGTTCCTGGCTGGGAATAGCTGGTAACAACACAGCATTGTGCGTCAGATCTTCAATAGAAAGACCTGTGACCGCGTTCGACAATAGTGGATTTTTCACAACACCCCTGCTGGCTGGATCACCAAAACTTTTATCTGACATTGTGTCGCGTCATAAATAATCGGCACATATGAAATTTTCATTAAATTATCACATTTGGAGGTCACAAAAAGAAAATTTAATTATGTGAAGTTACGTGTCACTTGGTGTTTTGATTTTGACACTGACATGTTGCGTTCCGTTACACAGTTATTACTTTATTGAACGCTTCCTTCCGTTATATTTATTCCCACGGTTCTTAAAAGATCATTGTTTGTACAATACATTTGATAAATAGTCTAAATATTTGGTTTTTTAGATTATTTATCTTAATACAATGTTAATCTTAGTAATTTGAATAAATAAAATATCTTTTTATAAGTTTTTTTTTTCATTTTTTGTAGTTTCACTGTGTATCCTGTACGAAGCAGGATAGGTGGAGATAGCTATAAGAAAGGAACGTAGTGTTACGACTCTCCGTTCCCACTTTCCACATTTCGTAGGAGTTTTGATTGGCGGACCTCAACGCCGCGCATTTGTTGCCAAAGCTAAGAAAATAAAAGTTTATCTACAAGTGGGAATCGAACCCACAAACTGTCTCGCTTACAGACAGACGCTACGTCTCTAAGCCACGACGGTCCCCTGTTATTATTTGAGGATTTAAAATAGAACTATAGATCATCTATTACTAATATCTATATCACGGTGAAAGATTTCAACAGCTTCAAGATGTTTTTATGATTTCTAAAGTGTTAATTCACACAAAGGATAGAAAAATTCATAAATACCTCTTGTAAACCTGGGAAGCGCCACAAAGATTATTATTTATAATAATCTTTACGTAGCAAAGTTGTAATATCTCGCTAATGATGCTAACAACAAAATAAGTTGTAAAAATCATATAAGAATTTCGACGAGGTGTAATGCAAAACACATGGCTTAGCGGTCATAGCGTTTGAACGGTTTGCAGGTAGCGCGGGTTCTAGTCCTGCTGCGATTAGTCTTTTTTTTAATGTATTTGTAGCATCACGTTGTTTTTTTAATGTATTTGTTGAGACGTCCCATTAAACAAGATGTGCATGCCACATATTCTTTAAGTAGCTGCAAGACATCATTTTTATTTTTTTTTATTTACAGTGGTTAAGTATTGTGTGATTATCTTTCTAATAACTTTCTTTTATATTAAAAAATGCAATACATACATACTACTAGTTTAATTATTAATATGATATAGAATACATAACAAAACGGACCGAAATAGGATAGATCTGAAGAGAAATTTGAAGAAGAGAGGAGAGGAGAGGAGATGATAATAGTAGTAAAGAGAGGAGAAAAGAAGAAGAGATGGGTGTAGAAATGGTCATGATGTGAGACAGGACATGTTGGAACGGAAGAAATTACAATAGATCAACAACAACTTTCATTTAAGTTTGTCCTGAACTCGAATATATATGAACGGATTGATCAAGAGATTTGCGTTTACGAACGGATAAAGGAACATGTAACTTGCTCCATTTTTTTCTTCACGCTTTATCCCGCATATTGCAGGGTAGGCAGAGGGAACTGCAGGAATCATACGAACCTAGTGTTAAGACACTCCGTTGCCTAGTCCTTGCTTTCTCCGTTCCTGCTTTCCGCTTTTTTCGAGGCATTGTGTGTTGAGTGGCGGAACTCAACGCCGCGCTTTGTCTAGTTTCCAGAGCGAAGAAAATGGAAATAGAGAAATCCATTTTCCCCGAGTGGGAATCGAATCCACAAACCGTCGCTTTTACAGGCAGACGCTTACGCCTCTGCGCCACGACATTCCTTGTTTTTTTACTGTATTATTAAATTTTAATAAAATATAAGTGGAGAAAGTTGTTTATGAATTAATTTGTTTACTTATACATGTAGAATTGAACCTAAGAGAACCTATTAGAAAACCTTATCCCAGGTTATAGCCACGCTATCATTATGGGAGATTTTAACACCTGCTTGCTTAAAGGCGACTCTAAGAGCAGGCAACTAATAGACATAATTGAATCCCATAACATGAAAATCTTACCTCTAATGGCAACACATTATTTCCCTGGCTCTTCACCTTCACTTCTGGATCTTATTATGGTCTCTTCTCCGGACTCTGTTACTAAATTCGGCCAATGTTCTGCTGACGCCTTCTCTTATCATGACATGATTTATCTCTCATATAAAATCCGTCCTCCTAAAGCGAAATCGAGAATACTTCTGCAGCGTAGTTTTGGAGGAATGGACCGAAGCCGTCTTTGTGACGATGCTTCAAAACTAGATTGGACTGCGGTTATAGCAGCCAAAACAATTGACCAAAAACTTGAAGTTTTCAATTTATTAATTACGCAGCTTTATGACAAACACGCGCCCATTAAGCCAATTAAAAGAAAACACCTTCCAGCGCCTTGGTTGAGCGATATTATAAGGGATCTTATTGATAAAAAAATAAAGCTAAGTACAATGTTTAAATTAAATAACACTGACTCTAACAGAGGAAAGTACAATAAAGCGCGAAATCGCTGCAATACATCGTGTAGAGATGCTCAACGACGCCACATTTTCCAATCTGTCGAGAACGGCGACACGGCAAAAACTTGGAAATTTCTCGAATCACTTGGAGTTGATAAATCCCCTCATAATACTTCTGTAAATATTGACATTGAAGTCCTAAATCAACACTTTGCTTCTTCAACCGCACTTAATAGCGACGAAAAGAGTAACACTATTAATATAGGAGGAAAGTTAAGAGTTGGATGAGAAGAGATATCTCATCCAACTCTTAACTTTCCTCCGTTCAGCTTCGCGTCTTTCTCTGACTGTGATGTTAAAAAGAACATAATGTCGATAACCTCGAATGCTGTTGGCACAGACTGTATCAGTCGTAATATGATCATTCCAATCCTTGACGTTGTTACTCCTGTGTTAACATATATACTTAATTTCTCCCTTACCTGTCAAAAGTTTCCTGACGCATGGAAATATGCACAAATAATTCCAATTCCCAATCCCCAATCATATCATCCCCAATCATATCCCCAATCAACTTCCGACTTTCGTCCTATCTCTATTCTCCCTTTCCTTTCCAAAGTACTTGAAAAACTAATTTTCCAACAATTTAACACTTTCCTCAACGAACACTCTCTTCTTGATCCTTACCAATCCGGTTTCCGTACAGGTCATAGTACGACCACAGCCTTAGTTAAAGTCACAGATGACATTCGATGGGCTATGGACAATAAACAGCTCACAATTTCAGTGCTACTAGATTTCAGTAACGCATTTATCTCTCATATAAAATCCGTCCTCCTAAAGCGAAATCGAGAATACTTCTGCAGCGTAGTTGTGGAGGAATGGACCAAAGCCGTCTTCGTGACGATGTTTCAAAACTTGATTGGACTGCAGTTATAGCAGCCGAAACAATTGACCAAAAACTTGAAGTTTTCAATTTATTAATTACGCAGCTTTATGATAAACACGCGCCCATTAAACCAATTAAAAGTAAACACCTTCCAGTTCCTTGGTTGAGCGATAATATACAAGACATAATTGATAAAAAAATAAAGCTAAGTACAAATTTAAATAACACTGATTCTAAGAGAGAAAAGTACAATAAAGCGCGAAATCGCTGTAATACATCGTGTAGAGATGCTCAACGACACCACATTTTCCAATCTGTCGAGAACGGCGACACGGCAAACTTGGAAATTTCTCGAATCACTTGAAGTTGGTAAATCCTCTCATAATTCTTCTATAAATATTGACATTGAATCCTTCTTCATCAATCAACGCTTTACTTCTTCAACTGACGAAAAAAATAACACAATTAATACTATCTCTTCTCATCCAACTCCTAACTTTCCTCCGTTTAGCTTCGCGTCTCTCTCTGACTGTGATGTTAAAAAGAACATAATGTCGATAACATCGTATCAGTCGTATCGGACATAATATGATCAACCTAATCCTTGACCTTGTTACTTCTGGGTTAATACATATACTCAATTTCTCCCTTACCTGTCAACCCTGACGCATGGAAAGATGCACAAATCATTCCAATCCCCAAAAAAGGTAATCCCCAATCAACTTCCGACTTTTGTCCTATCTCTATTCTCCCTTTCCTTTCTAAAGTACTTAAAAAACTAATTTTCCAACAATTTAACACTTTCCTCACCGAACACTCTCTTCTTGATCCTTACTAATCCGATTTCCGTACAGGTACCGACCACAGCCTTAGTTAAAGTCACAGATGACATTCGATGGGCTGTGGACAATAAACAGCTCACAATTGATTTCAGTAACGCATTCAATTGCGTCGATCATGATATCTTGTTGAGTTTGTTATGTTCTTTAAACATATCTCCATCAGTGAAAGATTGGTTTCAGAGTTACCTCAGAGGTAGAAGACAGCGAGTTCGTATAGATGAAACCTTCTCATCTTGGTGTGATGTCCGTGCTGGGGTACCTCAAGGTGGCGTGTTGTCTCCCTTACTTTTCTCTCTCTTCATCAATTCGATTACTCATGTTATTTCTTCTCTCTATCACATGTATGCAGACGATATTCAAATATATCAACACTCGACCCACGATAACGTGTCTAACGCAATTGCTGCTATTAACAAAGATCTAGTGGCAATTTCTAAATGGAGCAATCAGTATGGTCTTAGAATAAATCCTACTAAGTCACAAGTCATTGTTATTGGCAGCCCAGCTATGACTGTAAGAATTAATTGGGCGAACATTCAACAACGGCACTAATTTATCTTATTGCTCAACAGTTAAAGACCTTGGCATACATCTTGACCGAACACTTTCCTGGTCAGAACATTTAACTGAAATCAGTAAAAAAACATACGCGTCATTGAACTCCTTGCGACGTCTACAAAATATATTACCAATTCCTACCAAAACTATGTTAGCAAACTCTCTTCTACTATCTATTCTCGATTACGCGGACGCAAGCTATCTTAATTTAACCGAGGACCAGCTTAATAAACTTGAGCGATTACAAAATCTAGCTATTCGGTTTATTTTCGGTCTCCGAAAGTATGACCATGTTTCAGAATTTCGTTCAAAGCCTAAGTGGCTCCCTATACGCCGTCGCCGAAACTTGCATACTCTCTCTCTTCTGTACTGTATGCTATTTAATCCGACCGCACCTTGTTACTTAAAGGAGAAATTCGAATTTCTTGGAGATCAGCCAAGTATACGATCATCACGAAGCCTCATCCTTAAACTGCCTATCTATAACAGTAAATATTATAAGCATTCCTTTACTGTGCAGGCAATAACACTTTGGAACAACTTACCGCTAAGCATAAGATAATCTAAATCGTTACAAATATTTAAAAATATCCTAAAGAAATTTTATTTGGACACTAATAATGATGGCATTTGAGATACAGTTATTTAATACCCTATTATACTTTCTATTATATGTATATATATATATATATATATATATATATATATATATATATATATATATATATATATATATATATATATATATATATATATATATATATATATATATATATATATATATATATATATATATATATATATATATATATATATATATATATATATATATATATATATATATATATATATATATATATATATATATATATATATATATATATATATATATATATATATATATATATATATATATATATATATATATATATATATATATATATATATATATGTATGTATGTATGTATGTGTGTATATATATTTATTTATATTTTATTTGTTATTATTTTCTGTATTTATGTATTTGCTACATTTATTGGATTGTTTTCGTTATAATTTTATAATATAAGTTTTTTTTTTTACTGCACCACCATATTGCCGTCTTCCATACACTTTATTCTTCTAACCCAAAGGTTGTCTGGAAGAAATGGCTTATAAGCCATAAGACCGCCTTTTGCTTGACCAATTTGGTTTTAAAGAGTACTTTGCTTTTTGTATCTTTATGTATTTGGTGTGCAATAAAGAGTTAAATAATAATAATAATAGAATTGATATACATTTGAACTACTTCGATGCCACAAGCCAGAATGAGGCACTGTTTTCATATGACGGCTATATCTGTTTTTAAAGTCATAGATCTCAGATTAAAAAAATAATAAGTAACGTAAATACCAGATTTTTTAGATAGACACAGTTATTAAAACGTTTTCGAAAAAAAAAATTGATTCTGTGTGAACCAAAAGCAATTTTTGTGAATTTGATTCTCAACTGGCACGCTCGAAACGCCATAAATAAAGTGAAAAAGAGGAAGACGAAGTGAATTTGATCATGAATGATTTTTCATGTCTTCTTTGATTTTCGGGATTTTTATACTATTTTCTATACTAACTATATTTAATATCCTAATTTCAATAGAGAAGACGGTTGGAAGCTTTCTACCATTTGGGATCCACTTATAAAAATTTAAAATCCCAAACACAACACACCAGAGGACAGGATACAGTCAGCTCATTCTGCAGGAATCCAGGGCAGTACGCGAAGTAACTCAGGAACCGTTGGCGGTAGTTTGATATAATAATTATATCAAATGACAGACGAATGCCACCTCAGTCTACCCGTGACCACGGACTACTGCAGTGTTCGAAACGTCGGGTTTCATAAAAAATGACAATATACGCGATCATACGTTTTAAATAAAACAATTTAACCGGATTAGGTTAAATTGTTTTATTTAAAACGTATGATTACATTTTATAGCAGCATTGAAAATTAAAAACTAATGTTCAATTGCTATTAAATAAAGGCTTTCAAAATTTTATGCCAACACACAATAGAACCAATTATCAAAATAATAAAAATATTAAATATTTGATTTTTAAAGAGTCGTAGCGCAGAGACTCTGCCTGTAAACGCATGAGGGGGAGGTGGATTTTAAAATTTCCATTTTCTTTGCTCTGGCATATAGGCAAGCAACCGTCAATGTCACGTCAAGACGGAAAGCGGGAACGGAGTGTCTTAATTCCACGATTCCTACGGTTCCTGCGGAAAAGGAAGTTAAAAAAATTATTCTTAATTTGAAATTAAATCTGCATTTAGAAGCCAGCACACACTATATAATTAAATATAATTTTATGAATTATATGTAATTATCAAATTACAAAAAATAAACATTTCAATTATATTAATAAGGTTTTTAACGATACCTGACGTAACACGTGAGCACGGACACAGTCGCTCCGCGACGAGACTAAAATGCATTCTACTATTTAAACTCAAGCGTGTTTCACGTATTTACAATACATGTAATTAGTTCAACGTATTTTATTACCTAAACAGGTAGTTTTCACTACCAGCTAGGCTTGTCGCGGGTGACATACATAAATAAATGTAATATTATGTAAGTAGGTGGCAATTATACAAACTATAACATGTAACGATAATAAATTAATTCTTATTTATCGATTACTAATAAATCAAATACTTATTTTAATTTGTCTGATGATACTAGCTTCACTATTTTTATAATAATATTTAAATTTATAAATAATTGAGCGAGTGAGGAGCGCAGCGACGAGCGAAGCTCTCTGTTAGTGGGGGTCTATGCATTCTTTGTTCGCTAACTCCTCCTAGACCACTGAACCGATTTTGATCGGATTTGTTTTAAACGATCACTGTGGTCATGAGGAGTGCCAACATATATAAAAAACTGTGATCGGACATGTCCTTGAGGAATAATTGAGAAAAAACCAACAAAATTCGATTTTCATTGAAAATGCATTGGATTAGCTTGCGCGTGCAATTTGTTTACATTTAGTCGAGTTACGGCTCGTTTCGAGAGCAAAGCTTTTGCCAAATTTGTCGTGTAGTAGTCCGATTTAGGCCATTTTTGAACAATTTTTCACTCCACATATAATTTTGCATACATTCTAATTCGGTTTGTCAAGAAAGTGTCTTTATTGTACCGCTTCCGCGCTCGCTCAATTAACAGGCCGGATGGGCTGAATACCTAGTAATTTATATTTATAGGCGTTTTTAATATATCGATAATATTCATTCGAAATAATTTTTATTATCTGTTGCACTGTCAAAACCACAAAATGTCAAAACTCAAACATTGTAATTTGTTGTGAAATAAGTGTTTTTATTTTTTAATAAAGTATGTTATTAACAAAAAATATTATTTAATAACTAAAACAATGTCTGAACCACCAGTAAAGCGTTACAGACGTGAGGAAAAGTCCTCAGACTCTGAGGAAGATATAGATAATTATGAACCTTACATACCAGTGAAAGAGAGGAAGAAGGAGAAATTATTGAAATTAGGCCGCTTGGGCCAACTTGCGGCTGAAGCCGCTACAGAAACGAAGAGTTCGAGTGAGAATGATCCTGATGATGATGGTATGCAGTTTATATCTTATATCAGTTTTTATCTCATATTAATTATATGAATATTTCTATTATGTGTGGTGATTGTGTTGGCATCATTGTATTATTGTATTATAAAGACTAAATTAGTAGCAGTAAAATAAAGTTAAATTTCCTTTATTATTGATCTCAAACCTTGCTTGGGGACATGTTGATATTTATAAGTGATAAGTTTTTAATCAAAATATATATGTGAGTTAATAGAACTAAAAATAAGTTACATTTTCTCTTGTGATGGCAGGGAAATAGAGCAAAGCTTGCTGATATCTTGTTTTACCAAACCAGGAAAATAAAAATAGGTTAAGCCCTTCATTTATTTAAAAATACCACATTATCATATTTTTCTTTCAAATTTTTGATTTTTTATAACTTTTGAACTCATTATATAATTTTATTAACATTAATATAAAACAATATAATTTACAGCATCCCAAGAAGAGTGGGGAAGAAAATACAATGTATCTTTATTAGACCAACACAGTGAATTGAAGAGGATAGCCGAAGCTCGAGCTTTGTCAGCTGCAGAAAGACAAGCTAAGGAAGAACAGCATATCTTGGAGAGTGTTGCTCAGAGCAAAGCTTTGATGGGAGTAGCTGAATTGGCTAAAGGTAATTAGATCTTTAATGTTCATGTTTTTAAATACATTTTAAATAAAACATTTTATATAGATTATTTGCATATATTATTATTTTTTTAGATACTCTATTTTTAAGATACTCTATTTTTAAAACACTTTGTAGTCCATGAACACTAATATGGATGGACTAATCGCTTTAAATTGTTTTATTTAAAATAGATAAGGACGAGGACCGTCGTGGCGCAGAGGCGCAACGTCTTTCTGAAACGCGACGGTTTCTGGGTTCGATCCCCAGTCAGGGAAGATGGATTTTTCTATTTGCATTTTCTTTGCTCTGGTAAACTAGGCAAAGCGCGGCGTTGAGTTCCGCCATTCAACACGCAATGCGAGAGCAATGGGGATGAAGAGAGCAGGGACTAAGTAACGAAGTGTCTTAACACTAGGTTCCCACGGTCCCTGCAGTTCCCTCTGCCTACCCTGCCATGTGCGGAATAAAACGTGAAGCTAAAAATAAAGTTATTTCACTTAACTTTGATAATTTTAATATATAGATAAGATCATTTTCTTACTAAAGTACTAAAGTTAATAGAATATAAATTTCAAAATAGCAGATCTGATGCACTTTTTGTAGTTATTTAAGCTGTTTTACCAGTTGCAGCTTTGTTTTTAATATTTGTTTATACATAATTATTTAAGCGTACAACACTACTAATTCTTATACATTTTCTAAAAATAAAACATAAAATATATAGTATATATACAGCCATCAAATAAAAACATGATATTTTTAGGTATACAATATCTGGAACCAATAAAAACATCATGGCGGCCTCCCAGACGCATATTAGAGTTGCCCGAGTCAAGGCATGAGAGGGTCAGGCAGCAATTGAGGATATTAGTGGAGGGAGAGGATATACCACCACCTATATTAACATTTCAACATATGAAATTTCCTAAAGGTAAATTATTTTACTCCAATTTCTCAAAAATATATTATTTTCTATTATAAACCCTACATACAGTGAAGAGTCCTAGACAGGGAATGTAGTGTTCAGATATTCCTTCCCCAACTTTCTTGACATTATCCATTATTTGGTGAAACATTACCAAAGCTAAGAAACAAAAGAATTTGATGGGAATTGAACCCACAATCAACCTCTTAGATCTTATCTTTTTACTTTCATATTGACATTTTAACTCTAGCTAGGGAGTTCAAAAGAATACCCTTAGGTACTCCTAATCATCTCCTCATGCTTTTTACGTAACCTTCTGCAAGCATCATAAGTACTTTATTTTAAAGGTCAATAAACTTTATTACATTTAACAAAAGTTTTGGTACAATTTTGTAAACAATAGGCTAGCAATATAGTACTGTAAAAAAAATTAAAAGTTAAAAAAAAACCGACCGTCGAGGACCGTAGCTAAAAAAAAAAATTGCCATTTTTTATGTAAATAGTGTGTGTGTGTGTGTGTTTATATAATTATGTAAAAAATCTCATTTCTTTTAACTTGATGTGGTCGAAGAATATATGACTGTAAATAGGGAGTGTTTAGGGTTCAATCCAGGCTTAGGGGAATAAATTATTATTATTTTTCCATTACGCTAAGATTGATTACTTTGTTAAAATCTATTACTCAATGTGTCTTGAATTCAGGTAGCAAAGAAATCATACCTAAGCAACCTACCTACCTACCTACCTACCTACCTACCTATATTTCAAACTGCCTCCTTCACAGACATTCTCCGAGGTTTAGAAGTAAAAGGTATAAAGAAACCAACTCCAATCCAAGTTCAAGGTATACCAGCGGTCCTCAGCGGCAGAGATATGATAGGTATAGCATTCACAGGCAGCGGCAAGACCTTGGTGTTCACATTACCAATTATAATGTTTTGTTTGGAACAGGAGGTCAAGATGCCTTTTATGAGGTGAGTGTGGGTTCCTTTTTTTGGGTTCTTTTGGGTTTTGGGTTCCTTTTTTTGGGTTCTTTTGGGTTTTAGGTTCTTAAGGAAGATTGACAGGTGTCAGTTTTTTTTCTGTTATAAGGATGAAATTGGTTTTTGTTTTGGAAGTTTAATTAAAGATGGAAAATATTAAGTTAATAGAGCATATAAAGGCAATACTATTTTTTAACATCACGCTTTATCCCGCACATGGCAGGGTAGGCAGAGGGAACTGCAGGGACCGTGGGAACCTAGTGTGAAGACAATCCGTTACTTAGTCCCTTCTTTCTCCGTCCCCGCTTTCCGCCCTTTTTCGAGGCATTGCGTGTTGAGTGGCGGAACTCAACGCCGCGCTTTGCCTATGCTTGTGGGTTCGATTCCCAGTCAGTGGAATAAATTATTGTATCTTTTACATATATGGTTTTTAGAAACGAGGGCCCCTACGGCCTCATAATATGCCCTTCCCGGGAGCTGGCGAAGCAGACGCATGACATTATACAGCATTTCGTGAAGCATCTCCGTATGGGCGGCAACCCGGAGATACGGAGCTGTTTAGCTATTGGTGGTAAGTGGGTTCGAAGCCAGATGTCACAGGACTGGATGCTAGATGGGTACCAAGAGAGCGCGGCGTTAAGTTTCGCTATCAAGTCTCGAAATTAGAATGGGTTCCTTCTGCCTATGCTGATATGAGTTGGATACAACGTGGAAATACATATTGGAATTTTAGGAGAAAAATGGAGATATTTGTTCCCCTGAGCAGGAATCGAACCCGTATATATTTCAAAAAAATACTTGATCGTATAAAATATGTCAATGCAGCGGGATTTAAATAATATAGATCGCATTTTTTTATTATTAATACTTGGTAAAAATGACGTAAACATCTCGTACTACAAGAATACTATTGAACGTCGTCAATCTGTCACCTTTCATTCAAAAAACTAACCGAAAGAGACAGAGCTATATCTCCGTCCCGCTCTGACAGTCCAGTGTACGCTCGCGTCATACTTGACTAATGGCGGTTTATTTTGGAACACTAATTATCTTGACTACGTTGTTAGAATTTTTTTTATTTTTTAAAATATTACTTGTCTGTCTGTATACGCGACGGTTAGTGGGTTCGATTTCCATGAAGGGACGTTGAATTTTTCTATATCTATTTTCTTCGCTCTGGCAACTAGGTAAAGCGCGGCGTTGAGTTCTGCCACTCAACACGCAATGCCTCGAAAAAGGCGGAAAGCAGGGACGAAGCAACGGAGTGTATTAACACTAGGTTTTTATGGTTCTTGCAGTTGCCTTTGCCTACCCCATCATGTAGGGGATAAAGCGTGAAGTCACAAAAATATATATGTATATATATTAACAACATATATATTTAGGTGTTGCAGTATCAGAGTGCATGGAAGTAGTGCAGCGGGGAGTGCACATCATGGTAGCAACCCCAGGGAGGCTGATGGACATGCTGGACAAGAAGATGGTATGTATTGTACTGTTATAGCAGTCAGAGAGACGGTTGTAGGTTCAATTCCAATTAAGGGGGAATACATTATATTTATTTTCTTCGTTTTAATAAAAGTATTAACAACGGCGTTAAGTTCCGCACAGTTATAAATAATTGATAATTATTAGAGATAAGTATTGCTATCTTGCTCTTACAGTTACGAAAGAAAAGGATAGAACACTTGTTTATTATGAAAAATATTTTTTTAAAGTTATACTCTTATTTATCGAATGTAAGTCAAAAATTAAATACTATCTCGTTCTTTCGTTACAAAAAGAAGAGAATAGATATATACATATTAAATACAGCTATCCTTCTTCCTATCCCATATAGTGAAAGAGATAGAAACATGAGTTGCTATAGAAGATACAGCTATCCTTGTCTATCGCATAAAATGAATGAGATAGAAACATGAGTTGCTATATAAAATACAGCTATTTTTGTCTCTGCCCCCATGAAATGTAAGAAATATAAGCTTGTGTTGATGTACCTAAGATACAGCTATCCTTTTTCCTGCCTCGTTCAGTGAAAGAGATAGAAGATTGTGCCTAAAGTAAATGCCCGGTCATGTGTCATGTGGCTATATAAGATACAGCTATCCTTGTCTCTATCTCGTCAGAAGAAAGAGATAGAAACATATGTCCCCTATTAGGTGCGCCTGAACGTGTGCCGCTACCTGTGCATGGACGAGGCGGACAGGATGATCGACATGGGTTTCGAGGAGGATGTGAGGACAATATTCTCTTACTTCGCCGGACAGCGTCAGACCCTGCTTTTCAGCGCCACCATGCCGAGGAAGATACAGAATTTTGCCAGGTTTGGGTTTTGTTTTGATTATTGGGTTCACTTTTGATTATTGGGTTCGGATTTGGTTATTGGGTTAAGTTTTGATTTTTGGGTTTAACATTAAGTGTTTTTTTTTCTAACTTCACGATCTATTCTGTGTTCTTTGTATTAGACAAAAGTCTAAATTAAGTAAATTGCTTGTGAGTTAGAGGAAATCTAGCTTTTTTTGCTGTCGAAGCTTCAAATAATATTAAATTCATTATATAATATCAAGGAACATCGTGGCTCAGAGGCGTACCGTCTGTCTGTGTAAGCGACGGTTTGTGAGTTCGATTCCCACTCGGGGAAGATGAATTTCTTCATTTCTATTTTCTTCGCTCTGGTAACTAGGTAAGCACAGTGTTAAGTTCCGCCACTCAACACGCAATGTCTCGAAAAGGCGGTGCGCGGAGAACGGAGTGCTTTAACACTAGATTCACACGGTTCCTGCAGATCCCTCTGTCTACCCTGATAAGACCGAGATAAAGCGTGAATCTAAAAAGAAAAGAAAAAAGAATATGTTATATATTAAACGGATGATTAATAATAAACTTAGAAGATTTAAACAAAATTGATCAGTTATAAAAATACGGAGTTAAGTTACGCTAGACTTCTCTCCACATCAGATCGGCCCTGGTAAAGCCAGTGACTGTGAACGTGGGTCGCGCAGGGGCCGCGTCCCTCAACGTCCGCCAGGAGCTGGAGCTGGTGAAGGCCGAGGCCAGGACGGTCCATCTTCTCCAGTGTCTCCAGAAGACACCTCCTCCGGTCCTGGTTTTCGCTGAAAGGAAACAGCACGTAGATGCTATACATGAGTATTTGTTGCTTAAAGGTGAGTGGAGGTTCAAATAAATTGGGTTGAAACTAACAAGTACAGGCTATTGTGATGTGTTATATAGCCTATAGACTATAGCTTTGTTTGATTAATGGACTATCCGATACAAGAATAATTTATCAGTGAAACCAAATTGATGTCATGTTTCTAATTTTTTTTTATAAAATATACACATACTTCAACAGTGTCTTAACACTAAGTTCATATAGTTCCTGCAGTTCTCTCTATCTACTCTGCCATGTGCGGGATTAAGCGTGAAGCTAAACACGTTCTTTTTATGATATAAAAAAAACATTACATACTACTTAAATATTAATCAAGACTGTCTGGTACAGTATACATTACTCCCAACTCCTGGAAATTTTTGGACAGTTCTTTGGGAAGTTTAGTTTCACAGAAATCAGAGAACAGAGAGCCTAGTCTCTTAGTGCACTCAACTGTGAAGCTAATAAAGGATTAAACATTGTCCCATACAGGAGTTGAAGCCGTAGCCATCCATGGAGGCAAAGACCAAGATGAACGTTCTCGTGCTGTAGAGGCCTTTAGGAGAGGAGAGAAGGATGTGCTAGTTGCTACCGACGTAGCTAGTAAAGGTGGGTTCATATTTATTTATTTATTTTCAACTTAGAATCAATAAGATGATCACTTGTGTACGTCAGATAGAGCGAACGGAGGAGTGTCAAAAGAGCCCAATTTGATAGTAAATATCGAATTGAGCCCCTCTGAAACCTACACACTCCATGACTTAAAACTAAGGTTACGAGGGTTCCAAGCGCGGCCTGGTGAGAAGAGCCCACAACAAACTCAACCAGGTTTCCCTAAACCTATTGTGATCACTTCACAAACGTCACTCGAACTTATGAGCAATTCATTAATTCCATGCCGTTTTATCATCAGTGTAATCCTTTACACTATAATAGGATTTACTAATTAATTGCCGTTTAACAAAGATTTTAAATTTATTTAACGAGAGATCAAATACTTCTTTCGGCAGTTTATTGTAGAAACGGACACAATTACATGAGAAGGAGTTGCCTATTTTATGGAGCCTAGTGGTGGGCATAACAAGTTTATACTTATTCCTCGTATTAACATTGTGAACATCACAATTTAATCTAAATTTATCAATATTTTTATGAACATATATTAAATTCTCGAATATATATTGACTGTGAAGAGTCATGACTTTAATTTTTTTAAATTTATCCCTAAGGGAATCTCTGGGCCTCATGTTATAGATTGCTCGAACAGCCCGTTTCTGAAGAACAAATATAGTATCAATATCAGCAGCATTACCCCATAATAGTATACCATATGACATAATGCTGTGGAAGTAACTAAAATAAACTAGTCTAGCGGTATTGACGTCGGTTAAGTAGCGGATCTTTTTGATCGCATACGCGGCTGAGCTAAGTCTGTTCGATAAATCGTTCATATGAGGGCCCCACTGAAGTTTTGAATCTAAAGTAATGCCCAGAAAAACTGTAGTATTTACTAAATCTAGTTCCCCATCGTCAATTTTTACAATAGTTTTGGCAAATTTAACATTCGGGAGTGTGAATTTAATACACTTCGTTTTCTTCTCATTTAACAGTAAATTATTGACATTAAACCATTGGACAATATTTGAGAGAGTATTGTTCACATTGTCAATTTCATCATGTCTTCTATTAATTTTAAAAATCAAAAATGTATCATCTGCATATAATACTATCCCATGTTTGTCCTTTACAAGGTAAGGTAGGTCATTAATATAGATAAGGAACAGAAAAGGGCCTAATATCGAGCCCTGTGGCACCCCCATTTTGACAAATGACCCGGGAGAACGCTTTCCATTAATGTCTACTTTCTGGATTCTATCATTTAGGTAAGAACTGACAAAGTCCAGAGTTTTATTTCTTATTCCGTAGTGGTGTAATTTTTGAATTAATAATGGGTTTAAAGGGTTATGTATGGACTAAGAACTATTTGTAAGACTTTTCGTTTCTTAGGGTTTCCTGGACTTCATAATGGGTTCAAAGTTTTTTGGGTAGAGGACTTTTTAGGCGTTTTCTTTCTTGAGGTTTCCTGGACTGTAAATAGTATTTACATCTAATGGTCTAAAGTTTGCTTTCCAACATCTCAAAGCACTTGGATTTTGTTCTCCTTCTCATTCATCCTCGACTTATCCTCCAACATCCAATAGCCCTAACTTCTCACAGTCAACTACTGTTTTCGTCCCCCAAGCCTCAATTTCTCTAACATCCAAAATCCACTTCGCTTTTGTCCTCCAATCCTCAACTTATAAAACATTCGAAACCCCCAACAAGGCACTTGGATTTCGTCTCTAGCTTCTTACAGTGAATTACTGTTTTCACTTGTGGACTCCAACATCCAAAAGCCCCAACTTCTCAAAGTATTTCGTCACCCAATCTTCGCTTTTCCAACTTCTCACAGTGAACTACTGTTTCCTCCCCCAGGCCTGGACTTCTCGAACATCCAGCACGTGATCAACTACGACATGCCGGAGGACATAGAGAACTACGTGCACCGCATCGGGCGCACGGGGCGCGCGGGCGGCGGCGGCGTGGCCACCACGCTGCTGGGCCGCGCCGGCGACTGCAGCGTGCTGCGCGACCTCGCGCACCTGCTCACCGAGGCGGGCCAGAGGGTGAGGGGGTGGCTTTTTTTTAAATGTGACATGGAGGGTAAAGAATAGTAAAAGAGTTTTTTAAATTATGACGTAAGAACCTAAACGGAAAGTCTACTCGCCCATCTGACGGAGGCCGGACAGAGGGTGAAGGGGTGTTTTTTTTGAATTATGACGTAAGATGGTAAAGGAGTAGGTTATTTTTTTTTAATTATGACAGAATAGTAAATTTTTTTAAATTATTAAGATGACAAACGGAAAGGCTACTCGCCCACCTCCTCGCGGAGGCCGGGCAGACGGTGAGGGAGTGTTTTTTTAATTATGACGTGAGTTGGTAAAGAAGCTGGCCAAAAAATTAAGTTTTTTTTTAATTATGACAAGATCGCAAACGAGCGCCAGGGTAAAATTTTGTTTTGTTTTTTATTTTTTAAACTATGACACAGTAAGATATTAAAGTGGCGGTGTAACGCCATAATTAAAGAGAAAAAGAAGATGTCTCTTCTCTCCTTTAACTTAACATTTCCAACAACCCCCGTGCCAGGTGCCAGAGTTCCTGCTGGACATGATCGGCGAGGCGGACGTGCCCGTCGCGGACGGACAGGGCTGCTCCTACTGCGGCGGCCTCGGCCACAGGATCACAGGTTCGAAGCCGGTTTTGGGTTTTTCAAGGCTCATTTTTTCTTTGTCCCATTTCCCCCGTTAATCTACGTTTTTTTTTTACGTAACGTTACGTTTTAATTCAGACTTTATTGTCTGTTCTTATATATTTTTTTAATTTATTTATATATTGGCTGTTGTTATTGTTTTTTTTATTCTACAGTGTCCCATTGTTAGGATTACGTAACTTTTTTTACGTAATTTTTGATCGGAAAATGAATGCAGGGTTTATTATTTTTTAATTTATTTACTTATTTGCTATTATTATTGCTTTTTTTATTTAAAATTTAATAACGCATTTTTTTATACAGAGCGTTCCATTATTAAGATTACGTAACTTTTTTTTTTACGTAAATTACGTTTTAATTATGAATTTTAATCGAAGAATTAATACTCTTTACTTTTTATTAGTTAATTTATATATTTGCTATTATACTTGTGTTTTTTTTATTTAAAATTTCTTAATGCATTTTTTTTTACAGAGTGTCATTGTTAAGATTACGTAACTTTTTTTTACGTAAATTACGTTTTAATTACTACTTTTGATCAGATAATGTTAATAAATGTTGTTTATTTTTATATTATTTGCTATCGTTATTGATTTTTTATAGCTTAAAATATTTACATGCATTTGCCTACAGTGCCCCATTATTAGAATTACGTAATTTTTTTCACGTAAATTACGTTTTACGGACTATTGATCATTTTTTTTTAAATTAATTCATTTATTTGCCATTAATATATATGTTTTTAATGCATTTTTTTTCTACAGAGTGTCCCAAATTGGAGGCGGTTCAAAACAAGCAGGCGTCAAATATTGGAAGGAGAGATTATTTGGCGAACACCGCTGCGGACTATTAGTGTTGTAATAATTATATGGAGAGAACCGCAGCGTTGAGTTACGCATGGTGTCTAAAATGGAGAACGGAGAGTTTTAACACTAGGCTCTCTGTCTATGCGAGATAGAGTGTGTTATAATTATTTTGTAAATATATTAGTTTCTAAGTAAACGTTCATTTGTATTGACTTTTGTATGTAATAATAATTTTTAATTAATTATTGGGGAGTTTTATTTTTCCTTTTTTTCTAAATGCATGTTGTATAAAAAAAACATAATTAAAAAAAAATAAGAAAATTATATCACAAAATATAAATATCTTATTTTTTTTGTTGTCTTGAAAAACTTTAGTGATATCAGATATGTAAAGTGATATCAAAAATATCTTTAATTAAGTTAAAAATAAAAAAAGAACACAATTTAAATAAATAATATTTATATTTCAATAAAAAAAAATTAATTCACAAACAAATTCTTCAACAATATTAAATAGTAAAGAAGTGAAGTAGAAGATAAAAGAAGGTAACAGTACCCTAGAATAAAGAAGAAAAGGAAATACAGAATACAAGAAGAAAATCAACAAAAATCAATATTAAGTTTAAAATGTAAAATTATTATTTATTCTATAAATATATATTATTTAAAAAATAATTAAAAAACTGGATCTTAAAAACTAAAGTATTTATAGTATGAAGTCAATATATGTATATGTGTATACAGGGTGTATCTGACACTGCGGCCGTTATCAAAACTACTTATAGGGGAAAATATTTCAAGGCTATATACAAAAAACTAAGTCACAATTATCAATAGTTTAGACACAGGATCATTTTTCCTATTTCACGATATTTACACATGCTGTGTAACGCGGGAGGTAGTCATAATTAAATACGAATGACGTATATACCTCGTACTACAAAAATACTATCAAACGTTGACAATCTGTCACCTTCCATTCAATAAAATAACCGAAAGAGAAAGGGATATATCTCTTTTCCGCTCTCACTGGATAGTGTACAATCGCGTCATACTTGAGAAATGGCGTTTTATTTTGGAACTATAATTTAATTATTTATTTTATTTAAAAAAAATATATTTTTTTATTTTGAAAATTTTACTTGTTTTATAATTTTACCAAGTTTGTAAAGGCTAGTTAATACTATGCTTTAAATGAAGGTCGCGGTAGCATCCACACCCTGTATATTGTGTATGTGTGTGTATAGTCCACAGTCAACTGAGCTGTTGGCTATAGATTTAGGCTATATTATTATTTCTTTAATCAATATTTATAAATTTAAAACATTATCAGTATTGTCACAATTATTACCAGCTAGCATATTATCGAAGTCTTTTGTATGTTTCTTTCCATTCAAATGTTCTAATATCACATGTTTCTTATTTGTTATAAATGAATTGCATGTGACACAGTTTGCAGTTTTGTCGTTTACCTGGAATTTTAAAGAAATCTTTGTAGAGCGATTTACATTATATATTTATAGAAAAATGTGAAAATTTGAACCCGCGACCCGTAGGAACCGTCCAAGCGCTCTGACCACTAAGCTATGCGTTGTCTACACGCTGCGTCGAAATTCTTATATGCTTTATACAACTTATTTCGTTGTTATCATCTCTGTAGGAAGATTTTTACAAATTTCCGCTACACAAAGATTGACATTGACGCAAGAAAGCTTGTTGAAAAGTAATGTTAACTTGTATAACGTTATAATATTAAAAAAAAAACCTTCACAACTCGCTCCACTTTCCACTTGTCAGAGCGGAGTGTCTTAACACTAGGTTCCCCTACCTACCCCGCTGTATGTACAGCGTGAAAGATCCCTTTGGTCTAAAACAACCATATATACCATCTTCAGAGTTGCCATTTATTTTATTTTTTATTTCTTTTTTTTTAGCTTCACGCTTTATCCCGCACATGGCAGGTAGGCAGAGGGAACTGCAGGGACCGTAAGAACCTAGTGTTAAGACACTCCGTTGCTTAGTCCCTGCTTTCTCCGTCGCCGCTTTCCGCCTTTTTCGACGTATTGCGTGTTGAGTGGCGGAACTCAACGCCGCGCTTTGCCTAGTTTTGCCAGTGCGAAGAAAATGGAAATAGATAAATCCATCTTCCCCGACTGGGGATCGAACCCAGAAACCGTCGCGTTACAGACAGACGTTGCGCCTCTGCGCCACAACGGTGGACGACCATTTAATAATAAATAATATTCTTAAGTGACACTAGCAACACCAATTCGGAAAAAAAATCAGTTTTAAGCTCACATACTTACAATTCTCACAAGATTAGGATAATATTGTTCGTCGAAACATTTTTCTAATATATTTAAATGGTTTTCTTCATTCACATGGCTATTCAACTCGTACTCCTTCAACTCTCGGTCACAAAGCTTACAAAAAATCGCATTTCCGTTGACAGATAGTCCTTGCCACGAGTCCCAACTTATTTTGTACGTCTTAGAACGAACTGTTATAATTTTACTTTCTTTTTTGATTAACGTGTGAGTTTTCGCCTCTATTTTTATATGGAATAATATTTTAATATCATTTTCTACAATTTCAGGATATAGTTGCTCGTTTTGGGTTTTTGCGTGAATCACTTTGATGCCGGATTTTACGTCTTTTTTTCTTATTGTTTTGTTTGTTTTGATTTGTTCCAGAGGTCCGGAGAGGTGGGTGTTTAGGTGACTCTTTGAAAATATCACGTTGCAAATACAGCAATGGTAAGAGAGGAATATCTACAATCAACAAAAAATTATCTTTAAATGTTTATGTATACACTAAGTATATAGTAAGTTTTAAAGTATTACCTACTACATGCTTAACTTCTAGCTCATCTAGTAACCCGACTAATTGCTCAATTACTAGTCCGACTACTTGCTCATCTACTAGATCGACTACTTGCTCTACTACTTGTGCAAGTACTAGCCCGACTACTTGCTCAACTCCTAACCCGACTACTTGCTCAACTACTATCCCGACTACTTGCTCAACTACTTGCCCGACTACTTGCTCAACTACTAGCCCGATTACTTGTGCAACTTTTGGCCCAACCACTTGCTCATCTTCTTGCTCAACTACTAGCTTCGTTTTTTGTGAGTTGCCGCCATTTTTATCGGGTTCTTTCACTAATTTTATATCAAACAAAAATACAGTCCACTAGCATTTTTTAATTATAATTGTTTTAAACCGCACCGAACTGGCGGTGATATTATGATCTTTCGCCTCCATTTCTTTTGGTTGCTTACTTGCGCATCTTCTAGCTCGAATCAAGTACTCAACCACTAGCCCGACTACTTGCTCAACTACTTGCGCAACTACTAGCCCAACTACTTGCTCAACTACTTGCGCAACTACTATCCCGACTACTTGCTCAACTACTAGCCCGACTACTTGCTCAACTACTAGCCCGACTACTTGCGCAACTTCTGGCCCAACCACTTGCTCATCTACTTGCTCAACTACTAACTAGACTACTTGCGCATCTTCTAGCTCGACTCAAGTACTCAACCACAAGCCCGACTACATGCTCAACCACTAGCCCGACTACTTGCTCAACTACTTGCGCAAGTACTAGCCCGACTACTTGCTCAACTACTTGCGCAACTACTAACCCGACTACTTGTTCAATTACTTGCGCAATTACTATCCCGAATACTTTCTCAACTACTTGCGCAACTACTAGCCCGACTACTTGCTCAACTATTAGCCCGACTACTTGCTCAACCACTAGCCCGACGAATTGCTCAGCCGCTACTTGCTCAACCACTAGCCTGAAAAATTGCTCAACCGCTACTTGGTCAACCACTAGCCCGACTACTTGCTCAACCACTAGCCCGACTACTTGCTCAACTCCTAGCCCGACTACTTGCTCAACTCCTAGCCCGACTACTTGCTCAACTACTTGCGCAACTACTAGCTCAACTACTTGCTCAATTACTTGCGCAACTACTATCCCGACTACTTGCTCAACTACTTGCGCAACTACTATCCCGACTACTTGCTCAACTACTATCCCGACTACTTGCTCAACTACTTGCGCAACTACTAGCCCGACTACTTGCTCAACTACTAGCCCGACTACTTGCGCAACCACTAGCCCGACAAATTGCTCAACCGCTACTTGCTCAACCACTAGCCCGACAAAATGCTTAACCGTTACTTGCTCAGCTACTAGCCCGACTACTTGCTCAACCACTGGCACGACTACTTGTGCAATTACTAACCCGACTACTTGCTCAACTCCTAGCCAGACTATTTGTTCAACTACTAGTCGGATTACTTGCTCAACTACTTGCACAACTACTAGCTCAACTACTTGCTCAAATACTTGCGCAACTACTATCCCGACTACTTGCTCAAATATTTAATAAAATTAAAACAAAAATACAAACCAATCTAATTAAATGATGTCCAAAATATCCATCAAATTGTATAGTTCTTAGAGAATTGATATGTATATCATTCGTCTTAATGTGATATAAGACAGCGTCTTCATCAAAATTTAAATCACACAGCACACAGTAATAGCGTTCAGTATCTTTTAAAACAGTGTTATATGTAATAAATGAAATTCTTAATTTACACGCAAATACTTCTAGAATTATGTCATTGTTAAGACCTGGAGATATATTATTTATTTCGAGTAACTCTCTTAGCATATTCATTTTTCTCTGATTCATTGGCACGTTTTTAAATGATTCATTTGATTCATTGATTTCGATTCGTAATTTTTCACTTTTCATTTCGTTAGTTGAATCAATGCCCGACTGCTTGCTCAACTACAAGCCCGACTACTTGTTCAATCACTAGCCCGACTACTTGCTAACTACTTGTGCAACTACTAATCTGACAACTTGCTCAACTACTTGCGCAACTACTAGCTCGACTACTTGCTCAAATACTAGCATAACAAATTGCTTAACTTCTTGCGCAACTACTAGCCCGACTACTTGCTCAACCACTAGCCCGACTACTTGCGGAACTACTTGCGCATCTACTAACCCGGCTACTTGTGCAACTACTAGCCCGACTACTTGCTCAACCACTAGCCCGACTACTTGCGGAACTACTATCCTGGCTACTTGCTCAACTACTAGTCCCACTACTTGCTCAACTACTTGTACAACTACTATACAATTATTCGCTTCGTTATATACAAGACATATAAATTTTCAATTTTCTAAGTTCATGCCTTAGTTTTAAAAATCGTTTAAATCGTTGAAATTAAAAACAAACCTCACCTGTCTTAAGACATGCTTATCATATTTATCTATGAACTTGCATTCGTTCATACATTTTGTATGACCCACACTCTCTATATGGCTCTTTAAACAATCGCTAACTTTTATGGAACACACAAAACAATATTTAGTTCCGTCGCCAACAACTACCAAACTGTTAAAGGAATCAAAAGTTATTTTGTAAGATATATTTTTAAAATTCAAATAAATAAATTCATGATTGTAATCAACTATTGATTCATTTGGGTCAATCATTGATTCATTATTTTGGTTTGATTCAATCTTGATTTCCAATGAATCCGTTATGTTGTTCGTTTTTATTGGATGCATTGTTGGATTTAAATCTACTTGCTTTGGGAGCTCTTTATTTTCAACTACGGTCGCTTCTGGGATAAAATTTCTAGCTTGATTTAACAAATTTATGTGAATTGGAGAAGCAATATGGTATAACACTGACGAGTAGTGGAACACAGCATTACAAATTGAACAATGAGCTCTTTGATGTATCTGAAATAAAATAAATAAATTCCTTGAGATTTATTAATCGTGTTCCACACTCTACGCCTCGCTTTGTCTATAAAGGACAATGCTAGAAAATAATTGAAGTATTAAATGATATTATACGAGGTTACAATCAACCGCAGACGGGAGAAGATGAAATGAAGAAGGATATAAACGACGTAGAAAACAAATAGGTACGTAAAAAAGAAGGTGCAGACCATCTTAAGCTCAAATGGTATATAAAAAATAAATTAATAAATTAAAATACTCAAAGAAAACTAATAAAAATTTGAACACAGCGGGAATCAAACCCGCGCTCTGAGCCATGTGTTCTTCATCATGCCGCGTCGAAATTCTTATATGCTTTATACAAGTTATTTCGTTGTTAGTAACTCTGAAGATCATAAAAATATTTAATAAAATTAAAATAAAAATACAAACCAATCTAATTAAATGATGTCCAAAATATCCATCAAATTGTATAGTTCTTAGAGAATTGATATGTATATCATTCGTCTTAATGTGATATAAGACAGCGTCTTCATCAAAATTTAAATCACACAGCACACAGTAACACCGTTCAGTATCTTTTAAAACAGTGTTATAAGTAATAAATGAAATTCTAAATTTACACGCAAATACTTCTAGAATTATATCATTGTTAAGACCTGGAGATACATTATTTATTTCTAGTAATTCCCTTAGCATATTCATTTTTCTCTGATTCATTGGCACGTTTTTAAATGATTCATTTGATTCATTGATTTCGTTTCGTATTTTTTCACTTTTCGTTCCCTTAGTTGAATCAATGTTTGATTTATTATAAGTTATTGAATCTATTTTATTGTTTTTGTTTATGACATTTTGAATTTTACTACTTTTTTCCATTATTACTTCATTTATATTTTTGTTTTTATTATCATGTACATCAATAATGTGGTCTTGAATATCAGATATTAATAATAACATGTTGCAATATCCACAATGGTAATATTTCAAATCAATCTGAAAAAGATAAAGCTATTGTTAATTATATAACTACTATTCATACACAAACAAACACAGACACACAGACAAACCCACATAAACAGAATATGACGTCTTAACCATAATATTATGTTTTTCTATTAATTACTTATTTATATATGCTGAGGAGTGACTGCCAAAATTTAAGTTTCCATTTCAAACCAGCAATTCCCAAGGTTGGCGCGTTTTGAACGAATTTTACAGTTTTATTATGATATTATAATTTAAATGAATTTTGTAATGCCTCAAAAAGGCGGAAGCAGGGACGGAAAAAGCATGGTCTAAGCAATGGAGTATCTTAACACTAGGTTCTTATGGTTACTGCAGTTCTCTCTGTCTACCGTGTAAAGTGCGGGATAAAGCGTGAAGACATAAGAAAAAGAAGAATAGGAAAAAAGCTTTGATAGTTCAGGATATTGAGGATAGAAAGGAATAAAGGTGTTATGGATGTTATGGATTTTTTACTTAGAATTAAAAACAATCTATTTCTAGACACTATTTCCATTTTTTTCGCTCTGAAAAGCGCGGCGTTGAGTTTCGCCACTCAAGACGCTATGCCTCGAAAAGGGCGGAAAGCTGGGACGGAGAAAGCAGGGACTAAGCAACGGAGTGTCTTAACAATAAAAAAAATAGAAATACCTGTCTCATCAAGAAGCGGTCATATTTCAAATCCACTGTACATCTCATTAGATTCTCCAAATGGACGTTATCCATGCAGTGTTTGGCTTTCATAGATATATGGTCGCTGATTTTACACGACATGCAATAGAACTTGTTATCCCATGGAGTTATGATCATGTGCCAAGAATTATATGGTACTTCAAGTTTTTTGTCTCCGATAACCTGAGCTGAATGGAAATATGTATACCTATACAGTAGAAACTCGATTATCCGGACTAGTTGTTGTAAGGCATTCGGATAATCGAAGGTATATACTTTTGAATGAAATCGAGTAATCTTTTTAAATAAAACAATTTAACCGGATTTATCGCGTTTTATTTAAAATGTATAAAAATCGCGAAAATCAAAGAACTTATTATCGAGTAATCTTGTTTGAATTAACTTAATGTTATACGTTTATTAAAAACAACCAGTAATGAAGGTTAATTTGGAAATTTGATTGAAAATATATGGTAATTGTCATCTGACGTAAGACCGCGCTCGCACAAATACTACTTGTATGTACATTTAATTCAATCGGCCTGTAGTGCGGGTAGTCGCGAATCCGTATAACCGAGGGCCGGATAATCGAGTTTCTACTAAGTACATTTAAATATACTCTTTCCACCTAATTATTAATTTTATTTACATTGCGAGTTAAAAAGCGGAACTCAACGCCGCGCTTTATTTTAACAGAGAGATGAGAATAACTCATTTCCCTATGCAGGAATCGAAGACACAACCGTCACATTTACATTACCGTCAGATACATTGCTGTGGAGACATGAGGGTATTTTTTGAGATAACTCTACAAAAGGAAAACGGGGGCGGAGAAAGCAGGGACTAAGCAACGGAGTGTCTTAACACTCGGTTCTACGGTTCCTGCGGTTCCCTCTGCCTACCCTGCAATATCCGGGATAAGGCGTGAAGCTAAAAAAACCAAAAAAAAAATCTCACTTCTCAATTCTTCTTCTTTTCAATTCTCCAAACTACTTTAAATCTATACAAATATGCGTATATATAGAAGGAAAAATAAATACTCACTTATATACTTTGGAACAGTAATCGGTTTACGCGCGACAGCAGCGTATGAACAATTGACACTACTCGATTGCAATCCGTTGCAATTGTCGTTACTAAAATCATAATCATAAAATCCTTCCGAATTGTCACAGGCATCCCTAAAGTAATTGCTATCGCTTTCGTAATTATCATCAAAAATTTCGTTACAACCATCAAAAGCTCCATTGCTATCATCAACAGCTCCGTTAATATCGTCAAAAGTTCCATTATTATCATCAAAAGTTCCGTTATTTTCATCAAAAGTTCCGTTATTATCATCAAAAGCTCCGTTATTGTCATCACAAGTCCCGTTAGTTATATTTTCATTAGAATTTCCGTTACGTTCTTTTACATTTACATCTACAGCTAGATTTAGTGCTTCAAACATCTTGTCTTTATGATTTTGACTATCGAAATGAGTTTTCTCGTTATTCCTTTCAAATGTTTCATTGCAAACAGCACAATGATATCTTGTGTCGATCTGAAATAAATATAAATATTACGCAATTAAAATTCTAACAACCTGTGTTTTATTGTGTCAGTAAGTGTTTTAAAGGCTAGAAATTTGTTTCACGCATCTATCTAGCATATGGCACGGTAGGCAGAGGGAATCTGAAGTGTTAAGTCACTCTGTTCCTCACTTTCCGCCCAAATTTCGGCAAATTCTCACAACTATTGTACCAGACCAGGAATTGGTTTAGAGTAAATTTTTATGCGATTGAAGTAGGAGCGAGAGGTATAACAGCGAAATCTCTCTATAGCTTGCTAAAATATCTCGGCTTGTCTAGAACTATTACTAATACATTTCCCCCCTTTAAACCTACACTTGGGTCACAAGTCCCAAGCGCTGATCGGAGCTCCTCTTCCTACAAAGCAAGCATGCAAGTATGTGTAGCATGGGTGAATCCATGAAATGCAGCTTCTTCTTCTTCTTTTACAGTCAGCAGCTGAGAACTGTTATAAAAGAATATTTAAATTTAACTAAGAGAATATTATTTTCACGTTTACACATTTATATCTAGTAAATAGCGTTGAACGCTGTAATATGGTATGTGGAGGTCCTTGGGTATTGCAGGAGGGTACTAAATAAAATATTAGTCGAATTAGGGAGTTTAAGGCAGTTTTGAATAGAGGATTGGAAGATTTGGGGAGTGTAGGGGAGCGATAAATAGAGGATTTTCCGAAAATCCTACAGAAATGGAAAAAAACAATAAAAATCCACAAATTACCATTCTTGTGATACTGTCATCGTACTTCTTAAGAGGCTTGTGCTTCTTCAAATTCTCCACGTGACTTTCTTCGCTAGTATGATCATCAGTTTCGTAAACGATCTCGTCGCAGACCATACAGAAGGAGACAGAGGGTCCGTCCACTAACATCAGAGTGTTCCATTGATTTTCAGTCAGAAATATCCGAGAGTTGACTAAAATTCCATGTTTTACTTTTTGTGTTGAAATATCTAAGGATATATCATCTGAAACTTTATGTTAGTTAAATTTTTTTTTCTGTATAGCTTCACGCTTTATCCCGCATATTGCAGGGTAGGCAAAGAAAACTGCAGGAACCATATGAACCTAGTGTTAAGACACTCCGTTTCTTAGTCCCTGTTTTCTCCGTCCCCGCTTTCCGTACTTTTAAAGGCATTGCGTGTTGAGTGGCGGATCTCAATACCGTGCTTTAAACTAAACTAAACGGAAGAATAAACGTGCTCTAAACGGAAGTATAGAAAAATCCATCTTCCCCTCATGGGAATCGAACCCTCAAATCGTCGCGTTTACAGACTGACGCTTACGCCTCTGCGCCACGACGGTCCTCAATAATATCCTGGTACATAATGATCTTATGATTTAAAGTAGTGCTAACCCACAATGAGGATAGAAAAAAATCCTAAAGAAAATATTTAAATTTTAGACGCATTATACTTGAATATATTAAATTTAACGCAAAATGTTTTTTATTTAATAAAGATTTTAAATATTTTTTTATGCTTATTGAAATCCTCACAAACTATAAAAAAATACTTAAAAAAAATATATAAAGTATGACTAAAGCGGAATTTGAACCTGCGCTTGAACTACTAAACCATGCAATCTTCATAACGCTGCATCATTTTTTTTAGTTTAAATAATGTAAAGTTAGTTAAGATATATTTTTTTTTTTAGCTTCACGCTTTATCCCGCACGTGGCAGGGTAGGCAGAGGGAACTGCAGGAACCGTGGGAACCTAGTGTTAAGACACTCCGTTGCTAAGTCCCTGCTTTCTCCGTCCCCGCTTATTTAAATGAAAAATGAAAAACATTATTTAAATGAAAAAACATTTACATGCACATTTTCAACACATACATTAAGACATATACGTTAGTATAAATGGAGATTTTTGTGTAAAACATGTATAAAATTTAATTTTAAAAAAAATTAAGTTTATATATGTAGCTTATATATATACTATACGTGTAGGCATTTCTTCGTTATATATATTTAGCTGGACATCATGAGTGCTTCCAGACCTTGTATTTCTACACACCCTTCTCTTACATTCACCCACACGCACGCACGTACGGACTCACTCACGCACGCACTCACGTACGCAGTCACACACGCACGCACGCACGCACTAACTCACGCACGCACTCACGTACGCACTCACTCACGCACGCGCTCACGTACGCCCTCACTCACGCACGCACGCACTCACGTACGCAGTCACTCACTCACGCACGCACGCACGCACGCACGCACTCACGCACGCACTCACGCACGCACTCACGTACGCACGCACTCACGTACGCACGCACTCACGCACGCACTCACGCACGCACTCACGTACGCACTCACTCACGCACGCACTCACGCACGCACTCACGTACGCAGTCACACACGCACGCACGCACTCACGCACGCACTCACGTACGCACTCACTCACGCACGCACGCACTCACTTACGCAGTCACACACGCACGCACGAACTAACTCACGTACGCACTCACGTACGCCCTCACTCACGCACACACGCACTCACGTACGCAGTCACACACGCATGCACGCACTAACTCACGTACGCACTCACGTACGCAGTCACACACGCACACACGCACTAACTCACGTACGCACTCACGTACGCCCTCACTCACGCACGCACGCACTCACGTACGCAGTCACACACGCACGCATAGACACACACACAAAGAAGGTATATGTACAAAACAATACTTGTTATGAATTGATAAAAATAAAAATGAACCTAAAATATACAAAAAAATATCTAAAATGTTATAATGCCAAGATACTGACAGCTAAGGTTTCAATAGAAATGTAATCTGTAACTTACTTGCGTCTTGCTCCAAAGCATTACTTTCAATTTGAAATTCACAAAAACAATTTATATCCTCAAATTTCTTCTCTCGGAATGTTTCTCCGTTTATTTCGTACACGATATCGAACTTACTATCATCGCCTTCATAGTTCAAGTACCCTCCATTTTGTTTAACAATATTTTCTTTTATATCTTTCTTGCACGAATAACCAAGTTCTTCGTCTAATGATGAATCTCGCCACATTTTTCTGGAATAAAGACCATTGGCGTTGAGTTCTGCAACTAAATAAGCTTTGTCTCGACAGTCGGAAAGTGGAGAAAAGAGTGTCCTAACGCTAGTGTCCCAGGTATGTTCCCTCTACTAAAACTCCTATATATGTAATACATACATACATATATATCGCATATATGTATATATATATTAGTCATGTAACGAATATTCGCATTCGCATTCACAAAAATTTCTGCAAAAGTTTTGCGAATAATGAATGGCAGACAAACAAAAATTTGACGACGATAATACGTTATTGAAATCGAAATCAGTTCACTTTTTGTGTTTATTATACAAAAAATAATTTTATACAATGTATTTACCGTACCCCAGGGTTGTAGCTAGAGTCAAATTTGAAGTAGGGCAGCATTGATTACAGGTAGGGCGGAAGTAAATAAAATATTATATTTGAGTAGACCAATAATGTATTTTATCTTAGTTTTGGTATTTTTAAGGTAGGGCATTGTGATTTTAAGGTAGGGCATTGCCCCACAACGCCCCCCTTAGCTACGGCCCTGCCGTACCCGTATCTTTTTAAGAAACATTAGCTCTCACATTCAAGGGTTTCTGGAAGAGATCTCTTTTAGACATAAGTCATACTTTGTACATTTGATTTCTATTCCTACATATTTTATGAATCTCTTGTCTTGTGGTACATAAATAAATTAAAAAAAAAACAATAAATATACTAAATTTTGTATAATAAACACAATTAACCTCGTAATCACATTATCAGTCTTCATTTTATCTTATGAAACAATTTCTCTATTGCACTATAAACAAACAAAAACAGAAATAAATTCTCTCTCTTTTGAAAAAGTTCTATCAGTTATTAGTTAGGTTTACTTCTTCTTATCTTAATTTATGGCGTTTCGAGCGTGCCAGTGGAGCACAATTCACTTCACACACTGTGCAGAAAAAAAACTCGTTTTTCAGAAAATTGGCAAATTAAATTAAAAAATATGTATATATATATATATATATATATATATATATATATATATATATATATATATATATATATATATATATATATATATATATATATATATATATATATATATATATATATATATATATATATATATATATATATATATATATATATATATATATATATATATATATATATATTCAAGTCCTTCCTTTTGTCATAACATAAGTATTAAGAACACTTATATCACCTACTTGTATACACTTAAGATAGTTCAATAGCAGTCGCTAGTATCAGTACGTCTGTACGCGACGGATGCGGGTTCGATTTACACTCTAGGTAATAAATTGCATTACCTCGCTAACAAGGCAAAGCGCGGCGTTAACTTCCACCACTCAACACACAATATCTCAAAAGAAGGCGGAAAGCAGAGAACGGAGTGTCTCGAAAGAAGAGAGTACTATAAGTTAGCTTTCTTAAATATGAAGAAATTCCATAGAAACTTTGAACCTATTCTCAACCCCATTGAAAGGTTGAATTTCAAAAAACCCTTAAAAACGAATTTTCAAATTTGTATCTAAAGTAGTATAGGCTGTATGTTTTAATACTTACATATTGTGATATTACCATTATTTTCTTAGGTCAGATCTATTATAAAAATAAATAATCATCAAATACTTCAAGTGTACTCGAACACATTATTCACTTGTCACTTATTCCTTTAAAGTACACCGTTAATGTCATACAGTGAAGCATTTGTTACTATTCGTTTAGTTTATAAATATATAACTACCCTCATTTGTTACGTAAATAAATAAACGAATGCTGTTGGTCAAACAGAGAAAAATAAATAAAAGAGTAAATTTCTATTTTTTTTTAAGATTTAAGACATTCCGTTGCGTAGTCTCTGCTTTCTCCGTCCCCGCTTTCCGCCTTTTTCGAGGCATTGCGCGTTGAGTGGCGGAACTCAACGCCGCGCTTTGCCTTAGTTGCCAGAGCGAAGAAAATGAAAATAGAAAAATCCATCTTTCCCGACTGGGGATCGAACGCAGAAACCGTCGCGTTACAGGCAGACGTTGCGCCTATGCGCCACGACGGTCCTATGGTACTTAATGCAGTAAAATTTATTGGAATCCAGCGCATAACATTGTAGATAGTAGAAATCTAGTGTTGAGACACTCCGTTTCTTAATTTTCCATCTTGTCTTGTTATTGGAGCGTAGAAATCAAGATCATTCATTACTCTGAGCGGGAATTGAATCCACATCCGTGTTAATATTTCGAACTTATAAATGACATAAACATATATATATTTTTTATTTCACGCTTTATAACGCTTAAACAGGGTAGACAGAGAGAATCGCAGGAATGTTGGGCATCTAGTGTTAAGACACTATTCTCCACAAACCTTTTCGAGACATCAACTCAACGCCGCGCTCGCCTAGTTGCCAGAGCGAAGAAAATGGAAATAGATAAACCTATCTTCAACTCATGGGAATCGAATCCACAAAACGTCGCGTTTACAGACAGACGCTGCGCTTCTGCGTCACGACGGTCCTCAATATATGTTAGTTTTAATATTAAAATAATAAATCACTCTTGTTTCCTCACATCAAGTTCAAATTGTATTTTTTTTTTATTTATACTTTTTACTTCAATGCGAGAGATATGATTTTTTTATTGAAGCTGGAGTCAAACCCGTGTATGTGTGTACAGCTTACTATTTTAAATGAGCTTGGACAAGCTTGGTCTAATATGTTGTTAACTCTAAAAACGGCGCAAGAAAATGGCCTAAGGCAAACGTTTACGTTTAAAGTGCTAATGGTAAAAGAGGAAGTTAATAAGGAAAATGCAGTCCCTTGAAACAAAAAAATCAAAGTGTTCAACAAAAGTGAAAAACGGTATTTTAAAAATTGTGTCCGGTACAAAAGATGCATTAATTGTGTTACTGGATGAGTTATGGAACTGTTTTTGGTTAAATTCACGTTGTAAAATAAATTTGGTAGCACTGCACCAACAATTTATTATTAAAAAATTAAATATAGGTGTTTTTAGTTTGCATAGTTATAACATATTCATGATTTTATTATTATTCCCTGCTTTCTCCGTCGCCGCTTTCCACCTTTTTCGAGGCATTGCATGTTGAGTAGCGGAACTCAACGCCGGGCTTTTGCCTAGTTTCCAGAGCATAATGATTGTAATTTTCTTTTATGTTGAATAAAGATATATATTAAAAAAATAGGTTATCAGCTAGATATATATTATACAAAAAATATATTTCCTATCTGGGACTTTAGCAGCAGGTTCTTGCATTGTTTAATTTACCGATACAATTTTTAAATCTAAGTACTTACAGTTTAGTCTTCCTTATAATAATATAAGCTATACACAATAGTGTAATCATGTAAATATATTCCATTAACGATGACAATATCTCCATATGATGTTTTTTTTAGTCTTGTTAGTTTTTTGTCACGCAACACAGTTTCACGCTTTATCCCGCTCACAATTTAACAAGCTCAAATACCTATGCAAGGTTACTAAATACTAACTATAAAATACGAGACGACTTGTACAAATCAAGTTACCAAACTTCCCCGAAGTTCATGTAAAAAAATGTTGCCAGAATAAAAATTATTGTAACGATAAATTATTATGAATAAAAAATATATTTTACATATTTATATTCTAGTTCAAATTAAAAAGTCTAAAATTAATTTAGATCTAAATATCTTTTGACGTGACAACGTCTTAAATTAGGTTGCGGCTCGGAGTCACATATGAAAAAGGTAACGTAACGATGTGTCAACTGTCACCGAACTATGATCGGTCCGCCGCGCGTATCACTTGACACATGTACAATGTTTTAGTAAACAAAATATATTTTCTATAGTTAAAATTTGTGCAATTTATATTATAATTATTAATCATATCAATAAATATTCTACCGAGAAAAAGACGTTGTCACGTAAAATTTTCGCCCGTAAAACCCACTTTACAGGCAACCATTTTTTTTTTAAAGTTAAAAATATTCTGTTATAAATTAACGCCATTGTCATTTGAACTGTCAAATGACATTTAAATGTAACAACTAACCTCTATGAGAATGTATGATTTAGAAAACAGAACTCTTGGACGGTTTCCAAAGTCGTGGATTCAAATCCTGCTAAATTTAGGAAGTTTCCTAAAATATTATAACCATAAAAAAACATAATTAAAACTTTTACAAGTATCAGAAAATTATTTATTTTATTAACTTATGTTAATTTTTTTGTATTAAAGTATGTACCTACATATCTATATCAAGTTTAGATATGAGGACCGTCGTGGCGCAGAGTATGAGTATTCCCATGAGGGGAAGGTTGGTTACTTCGTTCTGGCGACTAGAGAAAACGGCATCACACACAAAGGCAATAACTTGAAAAACGGAGTGTCTTAACACTAGGTCCTCACTGTTAATGTGGTTCCCTCTGCCTATCCTGCTATGAGCCAATTCATAAAGCGTGAAGCTAAAAATTCAGGTGATTCACGCGTAGAAATGTACTACAGAACCCGTCACCTATTTCACTCAAAACATACTGCACGCTGTTTGAGACACTGCGTATTGAATAGCGTAACTTAACGCCGCATCTGTATAGTCATCATTCATTACTCAAATGGAATCGAACCCGCAACTATCACAATTATCGTTAGAAGTTAATTAAGTTTAAATGGGTAAATAAAACAAAAACTTGAAGATTTCAACGTTTATTCTCTAATTCGAGATATCGTACATTCCACATTTACTACTCGGGACGTTACACACTAAATGCATGTAAACACTGACTTACCGCACTCCATTTAAAAATATTTACCATCAGAATGACAAAACTGTACAGTTTGGCAAGTGACGTACAGACATACAACACGACAGCAATTGTTTAAACAAAAGAAGAACAATAACATATAAATTCTCAAAAAAATATTTAATTATTACATAACGGATGAAAAAAAAAAATAAAAAAAAAAGAATTTCATTTCAAATGTCAAACTGACAGATAAGCATCGCTGTCACGTCACACATCTGTCACGTCAAACTATTGACATTGACATCATACTTGAGCTACACATATAAACATATATATATGTATGTATGTATATAGTTACTTGTATACAAAAACCACACTATTTATCCCATAAGATGTTTTATCACAGAGCTTGTGTACATTCGATAGATTGTCAAAATATATAACACTTGAAAAGATGCTGACGCCATTTTGTAATAGATTAAAAAAAAAACTCCACAAACTATTATTTTGCTTTAAACAAGCACATAAGAAATAAAACAGAGAGATACATTAAAAAAAAAACAAAACTAGAGCAAAGGCCGTATCAAAACTAGCATCAGCATATTTAAAAAGTTTATATTTACATTCAAAACTGCATTCCACTAATAAAACGAAGGACACACAATACAAAACGAAAAATACATATTACCTGAGATCATTTTTTTTATTATTTTTTAATCGATTTATGTTTTTTTTTTTCATTTACCATTTATAAGATTAAATGAACAATTCTGAACCGCCAACAGTGTTAATTGAGATATTTTAATAATTTAAGTGAAATAAAACAAATTAATTAGCCTATACATATATACTATACATAAAACTGCTATGCCATAGACTATTTTTAAACTTTATAATTTTAAATTAAAAAGTTAAAAAAATGGCCTACAACATGCATTAAATAAAAAATACACTACACTATCGTAATACTAAGTTAGAAAAAAATATTCGGTGGATTTTTTTTTCATTTTTTTTCTTATACACTCATTCACTCGACATGTAATTCGCTTAAAACTATTATATGGAATTTTTTTTTGACGTTTTCACATAAAAATCACAGTACCTACTTAAATAACCGAGCGCGACGACTTCTTCAATGTGAGCTATTTCCCATTTAATATTAATAATAAAAAAATTACCTTAGTAAAGCTTTCTTACTGATACATGTGCTTGAACAAAGCGTCGCACCCGATTTAAAATCTAAATTACTATAAAAATAATAATAAAACGAGCGTTACTTTTAATTAAAACCAAATAATAAATAATAAAATATAATAATTTTGAATATGAATATATTAAATTTTAAAATATGGCAAAGGATGAAATCTATACAGCCTAATATTAAATCGAACAATTAAAATAAACACTCGTTTCTTTCATAAATATGGAGGATGAATGTCATAATAATCTATTGTAATTATAAATTTTGAAAAATATATTTAAATATTAATTCAATTACTTACAAATGTCAAAATTTTTAAACAAAAAATGTAAGGAAAATTTAATTTTTATAATTCATCGAAAAAGAAACCTATTTAAAAAAACAATATATATATATTTATAATTTAACTATTAAATTATTCTAGCCTATTTGTATAAAAACGAACACCCATTCATACTTGTTCCGTGCCACTTTTTTTTCATAACAAAAAATTAAAAAAAAAAGAAATCTTTGAAATATTATTAATAATTAGATAACGGTTATTGTCTTCATGGCGCTCAGTAAAAAAACCTTATCGTTTGAAAAAGATTTATTCAAGAATAAAAATGGGGCGTTTCGAAGTAATTATTATATATTATGTTAATATTAACATTATAATAATTAATAACTAATTAGCCAAAAAAATAAATCAATTATCCAATTATTAATAAGACATATTTAATTTAAATTCCCGCCAAAACTCGCAAAGTCAGAATAGCTACCATAATTTTTTATTTTTTTTTTGTTAGACAAAGATGTTAAAACATACAGCTATTGCACTTCCGTTTCTATATTAAAAAAAAATTCTAAACTAAAGCTAAATTTTATTCAGCCAAATTTTTTCAAAGAAAAAAAAAACTTCACAATGTTTTTTAAACAAGACCTCACGTTATAGAGCCTAATAAAAATCCAATAGAAAAAATCTCATATTTTTCTCAGTAACAAAAATAGATATTTTTCATGTTTTTCTTCCTCTCACCGGGCGGTGTGTGAGAGGCAAAGGTAGCATGTATTCAGCCTTCACGTGTTCAACGTTCAATTGTCGCAGTAAACCGGCAATAGTGGACTTCTCGGCCAGTCGGAGGTCTCTTCGCTGTCGCTGCTTTCGCTTCCTGATCTGGGTGTATAAATAAATAAAATATTTAAAAAAAATGAATTTTAAATAATATCTTTCAAAATAAGAATGAGATTAAATTTTTAAATTAAAAAAATTACCACCGGTTCACTAAATTTAATGCCTCGAAGGGACCTTTATTTATATAGACATTTACAAGTTTACAATTATTTTAATAGCACAAATGCACAGATTAAAAAAAGAAAAAAAAATGGCAATAACTCAATCCATCTAGTGGGAGTCGAACCCCATATATATCATATAATTTTTGTTGCAGTTCAACAATATAAATTACCTATTTCGTTTGGGCGTAGAGTCCACAGCCAAGTGCTGCTCCTCGATGGTCGGCAAGAGGGACGTGAGACGGTCGGTGGGGCGCAGTACCTGTTCAAAATTAATTAAAACAAATATTATTTATCACATTATATTTAAAAATCAAAACCTCTTTTAATAGGATAGATTATGTAACAAAAAAAGAGAATAAGAGAAAAACCAGAGGAGAAAAGCAGCAGGGGGGGGGGGGGGGTGTTTGCAAAAGGAAGCGGAATAGACCACAGTAGCAATTACTGCGTGTGTTATTATAGGGCGTTAATATGGTTGTCAAATTCATCCATGTTAAAAAAATGAAACCACCTCCTTTGTAATAAGTGATATTATAAAAATAGAAGACCTGTATATTTACTTGCATTGTATAGTATCAAAATATGAAATCGAGAGGCCTTACACTTCAAGACATAACATAAACTACTTTTTGCATTAAAAATGAGGGGAGAACGGGGTAAAGTGGACAGTAAAACTATCTCGGTCGAAAAACTGCCATTTTTATTTCTTTTTAGCTTCACGCTTTTATTCCGCACGAGCAGGATAGGCAGGAAACTGCTGAAACTATAGGAGCTTAGAGACATTCTGTTGTTTAGTCCCTGCTCTCTCCATTTCCACTTTCCACCTTATTATATTATTATTATTATAATCCCATTATTATCCCAGAAAATGAATACCTACACACCTACAGTACATTCTCTTTTGTGCGTTCTCCATTCAATATAACATGGCGAAGTGGATTTTGCTCTACTTGCACGCTCGGAACGTCATAATTAAAGAGAAAAATAAGAAGAAGAAACACCTACTAGTGCTAGTAAAACAAACCTTCATAGTCCTCTCGGACAGCTTCCACACGAGGCGCTGCCGCTGCGGCGCGGCGGCGCGCGCCTCGTACCGCGCCCGCACGCCCGCCAGCAGCGCGCGCACGCCCGCCAGCGACGCGTCCGCCATCTGTGTGAAACAAATTATATATGAAAAATATGGAAAAAAACCTAGCGTAGCGTCTGCCTGTAAACGCGACGGTTTGAGGGTTCGATTCCCGTGAGGGGAAAATAAGATTTTTTTATTTTCCATTATTTTCGCTCTGGAAAATTGGGTGTTGAGTGGCGGATCTCAACATCGCGCTTTGCTTAGTTACCAGAGCGATGAAAATGGAAATAAAAAATTTGTCTTCTCCTAGTGTGAATCGAATCCACAAACCGACACATTTATATGAAGACTATCTAGTCTTATTTTGTATGAAATCAATTTCTACATGGAATAACGAATTATTTCATTTCCGGTTATCCCGCCATATGAGGGATACAATATGAAGCTATTCACATGTTATCCATAATAAACTGCATCTGTACTTACATTGCAATGCGCCTGCAACTGTGCAGCAAACTCATACAAATAATATGCATCCTCAGGTACGGGAGTGCCTCCTTCTGCGGCTGACCGACTCCACTCTATGAGTTCTTTTTCTATACAAACAAAAGAAAAATATATTAATAAATCAAAAAAATATATTTAAATATAAAAGTATTTGGTTAATTATGCTAAGCTTACAAAGTACTAATTGAAATTGTTTAATTCTTTGTTTCGGATAGTCCATTTCGCTATAGCTTTTTAAAATAAATGGACTACAGCCTATAGGCTATATTACGTCACTATATTCCTTTCAATATAGCCCACAGTACTAATCATATGTAACAGTCATGTGTTATATACAATTATCTTCATTTATGACCGTGCAAAGCAAAGTAGCAGGCAGCTAGTTATTTATATATATATATATATATATATATATATATATATATATATATATATATATATATATATATATATATATATATATATATATATATATATATATATATATATATATATATATATATATATATATATATATATATATATATATATATATATATATATATATATATATATATATATATATATATATATATATATATATATATATATATATATATATATATATATATATATATATATATATATATATATATATATATATATATATATATATATATATATATATATATATATATATATATATATATATATATATATATATATATATATATATATATATATATAAAATATATGAATAGAAACATATATACAGACTGTAGATATAATCGAGATGTTAATTTAAAGCATAGTATTAACTAGCCTAGCCTAAAACTATTAACATATAAAAAAAATCAAACAAATTTAATAATTATTGTTCCATAATAAAATGCCATTAGTCAAATATGACGTGAGCGTACACTGTACTGTCAGAGCAGGACAGAGATATATCTGTTTCTCTTTCGGTTATTTTTTTTGAGTGAAAGATGGCAGATATGTAACATTCAATGGTATTTTTGTAGTACGAGATCTATACATTGATTTTGAAAATTGAAACTATTGATAATTCATAACTAGTTTTTTGTATATAGTCTTGAAATATTTTACCCTATATTATTGAAATATATTACACCTATATATGTATATGTATATGTCTCACCTAGCTGTTGGAACACAAGCACCAGCGCCAGCTCACTGGTCCTCGCGTTGACACACCCCGAATCACACACGGCAATCTCCAACAGATTGATCAGTTCGGATTCCTGAAAATATATAACAATAATATTTAATATTGTTTTTATGGTAATATCTAAAATGATATACGAAATTAAAATAAAACATCTAAGTATTTCTTATATCTTTATTGTGGATTAACATTTTAAAAATCATAAAAAATATGTAATAAAAATGGCTTTGTCTCTCGCCAAACAATTGTTCTTTGTAATAAATAGTCTTTGGGTAAAGGAAATTTGTAAAAATCTCCCTACAGAGATGCTAACAACGAATTATGTTGTATAAAGCATATAAGAATTTCAAAATGGTATGATTAAGAACACTTGACTCAATGCTCACAGCACTCGAACGTCTTCCAAGAGTCGCAGATTCAAATCCACCACGCTCAAATTTCACACATACTATTGTATATAAACAAAAGTAACACATACTGGCAACACACACGCAACACCCAGCGACTCGGCGACCACCAGCACCAGCTGGCGCAGCACGCGCACCCAGTGCAGCGGCGTCACTGAGCCGCGCTGGGCCGCAGCGAGCTTGCTGGTGATGACGTGCGACATGCGGGACACGTCGCCCGACGTGCACGCCGACTGGGACACTGACACTGTTGATTAGAAGACATTTAGTTATTTTGTTTATTTTTTTCTAGCTTTATTTCGCACATTGCAGGGTAGGCAGAGGGAACTGCAGGGACCGTGGGAACCTAGTGTTAAGACACTCCGTTGCATAGTCCTTGCTTTCAGCCTTTTCGCGGCTTTTCGTGCCATTGTTGAGTGGGGGAACTCAACACCGCGCTTTGCCTAATTACCAGAGCAAAGAAAATGGAAATGGAAAAATCCACCTTCCCCGAACGAGAATTGGAGCCACAAACTGTCGAGTTCACAAGTAGACGCTGCGCCTCTGCGCCACGACGACCCTCAATTTATTTAACTTATTTATTTATTTTATTATTTATAAATGAGATCATACAAATGAAAAAAAAAAACACAGGTACCTTATATACAGAGTGCCCTATATACAGGAGGTGTCTTATATACATGGTGTCTTATAAACAGGTGCTTTACATACAGGATACCTTACACACAGGATACCTTACACAGAGTGTCTTATCTATAGGGTGTTTATAATTAAAAAAAACCTTCTAAATATCAAACTAACCCAGCTCCTCCACACTGACGGTCCTCGCCTGCTTGGTCGCCTCCGCGTACTCGTCTATCGCGATGTTCATGCAGGACACCGTTATGCAGGGCACGTGACACGGACGCACTTTCATTTTCGTTAGGAAACTGTGGAAAAAGATATATTGTTTCTAATAAAAATGAAAATAACACAGTTTCTTTCTTTAGTTACAGACTTACTGACATCAAAATCAAATATAAATCAGTGTCGAAACTTAAAATTTGGCATAAAGTTCTATAAACATTCCTGTGAGACAGAATAATAGTAAAATTTTATAGCTCAAGAGCTACAATTAATAATGGCCACAAGGCCACTTAAATTAACTATAAAACTTATTAATAAATAAAAAAAAAATAAGAGCCGCAGATAAAACAAAAAACTAATATGTGCCGTTGACAGCCCAACAAACAATTTAATAACATTATCCTAAAATTTCCCAAAAATTTACCCTAATTACCCTAAAAAGCAAAAGGAACCTGAAGTCACCGAATTGACCCTAAAGTTCCCCAAAATTTACCCCAACAACCCTAAAAATGACCCCAAAAAACAAAAAAAGAACCTAAACTCACCGATCAAACAGATTAATCGCACTAATGAGCACATCTGCTGGTAGATCAAACCAGACCTTCAGGCAGCGGAGTACGTGGGCCGCGCCGTCTCGGGCGCCCGTCGTTACTTCTCCATTCTGGAATACAAATCAATATATTATAAACAAACTACCTACTAAAACTATTGAAAAAAAACCTAGTTCTTTTTTGGCTTCATGCTCCTATATATATATATCAGAGTAGACAGATAGATTATTGTCAAGATATTCCTTTCTCCGCTCTTCCACAGAGAAAGTCAAAGTACAAAGTGATTTAATACAAAATAAGAAGTTCAAATAATTTAATTTACTACCAGCCCGCTAAAATTAATGCCTCAGACCAGAGAAGAACCGGCGCAAGAAACTCAGCCGGACTTGGTTTTTTTGAAACATTAGGTATTGAGTAGCGGTATTCAACGCCGCACTATGTCTTGCCTAACAAAAGAAATCGAGACGCCCCCCCCTCTATATTTCTTCCCCCTCCAACCCCCTTCTACTCTTCTGCCTCGCATTATTCCGTCATATTGACAGGGTTTGCTTTCCTAATGAATCGACTCCATATTGTACTGTCTATCCAGTCAACTTTCATAATCTGCATCAAAAGGTCAAACCATCGCTTCTGTTTGCGTCCAGGGCGTCTCTTTAGCTATATAAAACCAATACTTTGTTTGTTTCAATACACTAACCTCAGGAACTACTCAATAAGCACGAGTTTTGACACGTCTCCTACAGTTTATTTCTTCACAACTTAAAATCAAACTAGCCTTCATAATATGTAAATTGTACTGAGCAAGTGGTGTTTGTACGCAATTGTTTTTTTATGTCACGATTCGCATGCTTTTTTTTAAGTTTACACATCTTCCGCCTATTACGTGATTGATAAATAGAAAAAGTATAGCGAATTGTTTAAAATAGCTTAAACAAGTTTCTGTGATAAAATATTGTTAACAATATTATGTTGGAAACCAGCAGCGATTTACTTCCTAAATATTGTATACGAAGAAATTGGAAAAAAAATGCTCATATTCAGGCAATCTTTTTTATGTCTTCACGCTTTATCCCGCATATTACAGGGTATGCAGATCCAACTGCAGGAACCATAGGAACCTAGTGTTAAAACACTCCGTTGCTTAGTCCCTGCTTTCCGCCTTTTTCAAGGTGTTTAGTGGCGGAACCCAACGCCGCGCTTTGTCTAGTTTCCAGAGCGCACGAACCGTTTCACAAACCGTCGCGTTTACAAGCAGACGCTACGCCACGACAGTTCTTTATTCAGGCAATATAGATTTTTAATCATATAATTACATATACATAATAATTATAATATATATATATATATATATATATATATATATATATATATATATATATATATATATATATATATATATATATATATATATATATATATATATATATATATATATATATATATATATATATATATATATATATATATATATATATATATATATATATATATATATATATATATATATATATATATATATATATATATATATATATATATATATATATATATATATATATATATATATATATATATAAAAAATTACGTCAACCATTCCATTAAAAGGCGTAAACGAGTCACAATTCAACGCGGACGCTATCGACTATCGAACGAATACGTACGTATGTACCATGACCTAATAATTTACGCTATGACATTGCTCGCTACGTGAGATGTGTCGCGTATTTTGTTAAATGAAATAAAAATCTTTCTATACGTCTTTAAGTTACACGTGTACTAGAAAATAATGAAAACATGTAATAAAATACTTTTTTGTACCAAATTAGAATTTTCAGAAACTATGGGTCATAACGAGGTTATTTTGGCCAAAAAATAGACTAAAAAGCAATATTTTGTGTTCACTGGTACGGACGGGATTCGAACCCACGACCATATAGCATGTAAAGTCACTGCAATTCCGCACCTCAGACCACTCACGTAACAAGACTCATACGTTAGTGGTATATACTGACAACTTATATAAGCCACGGTCTCTCACTGGAGAGTTACTCAGCTACAAGGGAAACTAATAAAAGCGTATTAAAAAAGAGAAAATCCTTGTATATAATATATTAATGTATTCCAAAAACTTTTTAGAGGAACACAGACCACTAGAGAGACAGGTTAAGGAACGGCCGTGAGTATATTGTGGTCAGGGAAACCCCAAATCAGGATAAATTGTCCAAGGCATTTATCCATATTAATAATACATAAAGCTATGTAATAACAAAACTTTAATTATTACTAGAGAGAGTTGCCATGACAACGTACTATGCAGTATGTGTTTATGCTGAACTTGTTATGAGAAGTCAAAGATTTTATATATATATATTTTTAGTTTCACGCTTTATCCTGCTCAAAGTTAAGTGTTAAGACACTCCGTTCTCCACTTTCCGCCTTCCATGGCTTTGTATGTAGAGGAGGCGGAACTTAACGCTGCGCTTGTCTAGTTGCTAAAGTGAAGGAAATAAAAATGAAATAATTCATTCTCCCCGAGTAGGAATTCAACCCAAAAACCGTCGCATTTACAGGCATACATTACACTCTGCGCCACCGCTTACTTATTATTTAAGCCACCAAAAATTTACAGATTTGGAATTTGAACCCATAACCAGATATATTGTAAATGTGTCACGATGACGTCATCGTTTAATAGTGACCATATTTGGCAATGATTGCTTCCAGACCCGTTATCAGTGTTGACGTACTAATTCATAACATACTGTCATAACTTTTAGAGGACATAAGACAATTAAGTAATATAACGGAAATTTAAAATTATTTTGTCTTTTTTGACTTTTTTATAGTTTCAAAAAAAATTTTTATCCTGCACATAACAGGGTAGACAGAGGGAAGCGCAGGAACCGTGGGAGCCTAGTGTTAAGACACTCCGTTCCCCACTTTCCATCTTTTTCCGAGGCATTGTGTGTTGAGTGGCGGAACTCAACGCCGCGCTTTGCCTAGATGCCAGAGTGAAGAAATGTTAATATGAAGCTAAAAAAAACCAAAAATCACCACAATTTCCATCTTCATCAACGAAAAACCCATTAGTCATCACCACACAAAGCAAATCCAAAAAGAAACCCACCTCGCTGTCGGTAGGCAGGCACAATCTTGGTTGGAACTTGGGCTCCAGCTGTAAGTACTCGTTGAGAGTAGTGTACAGCTGTCGCAGGTCAGTGGCACTTCCGGCGGACGTTGACGCGCCCTGGTCAGCATCCGGGTGCCTCGCGCCCGATCTCAACATGATCGGGCTGTTCGCGCGAGCTGAGGGTGAATCGGCACCTATAGATGGAGATTGAATGTTAATAATCTGGTAGTTAGTGCATATGTCAGATAAAGGCTGACAGTTTAAAGGACGGTTTCACCAATGGCTGATAAAGTCCCAGATAGGAAATATTTGCAGATGTGTGTGAAATATCTAAGATATTAAACTGGTAGTAAAACTGAATAAAGACAGTTTTAACAGGTCCCTATCTGCTAACTTTTTTTTATCTGAGACCTATGAAACTAAAATTTGTTGTTCATCTGACAGATTATGAACATATTTCGTATCTGAGACTTTATCAGATAGTTTTGAAACCAGCTCCTAAGAGTTAAAATTGAAAAGCGGTTATCATAAACAATATCAGTCGGATTTACAAAGATATTTTTGTCCAAGATGTTCTAACGGATACGAAGCTGCGTTTCATAGTTTCATAATTTCATTCATATCTAACATTATATCCTACGACGATTCATATAAGATTTTTCACGCATTGATTCTAAGGGATAGTTTAGAACAGAGTGAGTTAACTCTACTTATTAACGATTGAAATATGATGAAACATGAATTAAACGTACAAATTAGGGCAGAGAAAATGGAGGACACAGAACAGCTTCTATATACAAATATTGACATCAATTAGTGATGTACCACATTACTTGTTATGATGCAAGTTGTGAGCGTAGCTAACACACGCTACGCATATCTTTAGTGGTAATTGCAAAATCCTTTGCACAAATTGGGAAATCTGTTGCTCAAGCAGAATAAATTAAGGTTTACCAATTGGTATAGGAGAAGAACTTAGGTTACTTCATGATTTAGTAGACTATAAACTTTTTTTTATTAAAAAAAAGCACTGTACACTACATTAAAAAAATTGATTGCAATAAATCAAGGGTCTGCCTGTGACCTAATGGTCTAACATTATAAAAAACCTAAAAAAATAGCCCAAGATCGTGTTTCTTGGGGCAAAAGAATAAAGAGGCCCGAATTTAAGTACAAGAATATATACTAAAAAATTACATTACAAGACTTAAAAATGTTCAACATAATTTATACAACGTCCAAAGTTAAAAAGGGCAAAGTAAAATAAACAAAAAATGTATTTTAAACCGAATATACAACACATGCTCATAGGACGTTCACCCGAGGAATGATAACGCTTGTGTACGTACACAACAATCACTTGTTTTCGTAAACATTAACCAGGCTTACTACTTAACATATAACGTAAGAAAATCAATAAAAAAATTAAAAATGTATAGAAAAATTAAAAACGTATATGCCTTAGATAGTAACTTATATACCAATATCGATTTTAGTTGTTAATATAAGGCCAATTTCATTAGTTACGGGTAAAGTTTCAGGTAGTAGTAATCTGGTAATTAATGTTATCTATCAGATAAAGGCTGACGCTTTAAACAGGTCTCTATCTGCTAGATATTTTTATCTGCGACTTATAAAATCAAAATTTGTTGCCATTCTGCCAGACAATTATCGTTTTTATTATTAATCCGCAGAAAATTCCCCGCCCTCAATTATGGGGTCATAGTTGCAGGTTCAATCCACAGATCCACTATGTAGGATCCAATCATAGAAAGATGAAGAAGAAGAAGAGCTCAGAGCATCGCCTGGCACTCGCGACCCAAAATGTAGGTTCAAAAGAGCCCTTTTACATATTGACATTTACTTCCACTGTCCCATCTCCTGAACCCTCAATATCAGAGAGGAGAAATGAATAATTAGGTCAGATATTGCCCTATATTATACAGAAAAGAGTGTCGAAACACTACGTATTAAAAAAAATTCAATACAAACTTACCTAAAGCTTTAGCTCGAGCAACCAGCAAACAGTGTTAATGCCCGTACCGATCCCCCCACGGCTCGTCGACCCGACGGTTTGAGCGACCGGGCGCGGAGGCCCTAGTACCTGACAACGAGAGCTGGTGATCAGCGACAGCTGTGCTGAACGCCGATCTAGGGTTTGTGATGATGGAGAGGATCTTGGGTGAGTAGCGGAGATTGGAGGTGAATGATAAAGCAAATGATAATTTCGGACTTGATGGATGATGAGGAAGGAAAGGAAGACAGGATATTTAGCCTCAACGGTTACCAGCAACAATGTCTTGTTGAAAGACAATTGTCCAGCCACCTGAGCTCTCAGCACAATCGTCAGATACGTACAGGTGTGGTTGAACACAACTGTAGGCCTAGTCGTTTGCTCGCCAAAGCTAAGGCAATTGGCAAGTCAGAACGACGCTGAAACACAATATAACGCCACGGTCTAACCCTAGACCCAAGTATACACCGGGTTGTGAACCCTTTATACTAATTATGAACCTTCGAAGGTTAGATGTGGGTCGCTTGAAAGGGCTATTTATCGCGTTGTAGTCAATATTTATAAAAATTACCTGTAAATTCATATGAAAACGTTATTTATAGCACAAAAATTGCATGCAAACCTTCCATTTTAGTACATCAACCAATGTCTTTATGTAATAACTATGATAATATGAACATAGTGCATTTAATAGTACCAAAGAAATATAAAGTAATGACATAAAACGATTATAATAAACTGTTTTTAATAGATATTTGAGTCCATTTTAGTAGAAAACTGGGCTCTTTATGATTACAATTGAATTAAATTTGTTTGTTATGTGGACTATAACACGTTAACTAACCAACTTCCATAGAATCTTTCAAGGGAGAGAAGAGAAATAAGTTAGAGATAGAATTTTTAAATCTTTACTGCATTACCTCAGGCAAAGAGTATTGAACTGTAGTAAGAGCAATTAATTATAAAACAAATATATAGCCACAATATTAGTTTTCTATCCAACAATTCAATTAACACTTGCTTCGCTAACGTAAATACGTAAGCGATTACGTAAACGTTTCAATTTTACTCCACTTCTACACTATTCTACACATATGAACGGCTTCGTTAGTTATATAAGCCTACATTAAAAATAATCTAGTCTCACTAAAAATAGACATTATATCGAATTTTCTCATTTTCTTTATCCAATGAGGAGACAGAAAGAGAAATGGAGAGAGATTGAGTGACTGGTCACTAATTAAGAAGAAAATCATTCATTATTTTGTTATATTATTCCTAAATAGGCAAAACTACCGGTGTGACTATTAAAAATCTTACTTTATCAATTTTGATAAGAAAACGCTATCAATTATATAATCAAATGATAAGGAATAACGGACAGACGAGTATTATTTGACCTTCGCATATTAAAAATAGCACAGCACCCTGTTTTCGCACGTTCCAGTTGTTTCGTTGCGAGATTTACGGCTTTGTTTACGTATTCTATTTATAAGGCAACGTATATAAACAAGCAATTTAAAATTGCGCATTTACTCAATTAGGTTATTTCTAGCTATGTTATAGAGGGCTTAGTGTCAAGACACTCCGTTAGTTAATATGTGAAGTGGTAGAGATTATGGTAAAAGTTGAACGGAGAAAAAATAATTATTAGCTATATTATATGTTGTGTGTATACAAAATGTATATAGTACGTCATAGTGTATTTTGTCGTAGTATTATATATCCAAATATAGGTATTCTATCCCAAGAAAAACCACAGAATATACACAAGTTTAAAATAATATTTATTAAAAGAAAATCTTAAATTTAAAAACTTTGGCCTTTGAGAAAATATATAGAAAGTTGGGGGAACATAGTGTCTTAACACTAATTACCCTCTACCTACCTCTCAATGACAAAAACAAAACAAAAAATCATAAACAACATCTGACGTCAATTAGTTTTATCGGTCATCGTGTATATTGCAACCTTATAATATTTAAAGATAATATTTTTAGATATCTAGAAGACACGGTATTTTCACGACTTTGCCACACGTTTTTGTATCAGAAAAGACAAAATTACTAATTTTTTCTTCAGACAAAAATTACAAGATTAGATCGAGCCCTTAATTTTTTGTACTTTCACGCTTTATCACGTATATTACAGGGTAGGCAAGAACATATTGAAAAGACACTCTATTCTCTTACTAATTAATGAATTAGAACGTAGAACGTCGAAGAACTTGAGCAAATGCGTGTTGAGAAGAAGCGCGGCGTTAAGTTTTGCCACTCAACACACACTGTCTCTAAATACAGAGAACAGAAGAACTTCCAGAAGAATTCTAGTTTCCTCTGTCTACCCTGCTACACCATCAGGTAGCTGTTACACATTTCTTAAAGGAATAACATCGGCAAAAATTATTTCTCTTATTTACTTACTTAAATGTTGGCAAAAATACATATATACGAGACATATTTTTATCTTCAAACTGTTTATATCATTCAACGTTCACGTTTCAGTTTTGAACATTACCAAGTCCAAGTCATCGACCCAACGCAGTGGTACGATATGACGCAATCGAGCGAGAATAGAAAAACAACTGTTATCAACATTTTCTGTTACTGTTGGTACCGTTGCCAAAATAAGTATCAGTAAAAATATTTAGAAAAATGACCTTTTCTTTTGCTTTTGTTACGGAGAATTTTGTCCTTTTATCAAATAGATAATGTTTCTACAAAGTAGGAGAGGAGAGAACACGGAAAAGTTTGAGAACCCGCGGAGAGCATAGAGGCTAATAACAGATGATGTTTTTTTTCCATTTTCTTGAGTTGAATTGAGTTCCGCCACTCTAAAAGACGGAAATCGGGAAACAAAGTGTCTTAAGGACCGTCGTGGAGCAGAGGCGTAAGCGTCTGCCTGTAAACGCGACGGTTTGTGGGTTCGATCCCCACTCGGTGAAGATAGATTTTTCTATTTCCATTTACTTTGCTCTGAAAACTAGGCAAAGCGTGGCGTTGAGTTCCGCCACTCAACACGCAATGCCTCGAAAATGGCGGAAAGCGGGGACGGAAGAAATAGGAACCAAGCAACGGAGTATCTTACACTTCATGTGGTCCCTGCAGTTCCCTCCACCTACCCTGCCATGTGTGGTATATAACGTGAAGTTAATAAAAAAATATAAAAAAAGTGTCCTAATATTAGGTTCCCATAATCCCTACAGTCTCCTTCGCCTATCCCTGCCATGTGCGGGATAAAGCGTGAAGCTAAAACCAAAAACTTCTGCAAACCTTAGCTTTGGTCTTTAATTTTTGCATAACTTAAATAGCATATAAAAAATTAACCAACCAACGCATCTATCATCCTAACAATGATGAAAGCGCATTATTTCCACACCCGCCGCGACGCGACGTCAAACTTTCACTAACGCATATTAACAATTGTTTGAAATTTTAGTGTTTTGCGCTAGCAATTTATGTCTAAGACTTTCTATAAAAGAAAACTGTATACAATTGTACATTAGTACTGTATTTACGTGTGCGTTTTATATGAGGGATATTGTTGAGTCGATTTTGATGCAATTTCGATGCAACATTTTCAGGCAAAACTACTTTTTATATTTGTTTATAAATTTAAATGCTTGTGGCATAAAGGTATATTCTTTTAATTAGAAAATGTAAACAAAAAAAAAACTAAATTTAAATATCTCTTTACTGACTGTGAATAAATGTCGAAACATTGTATTTATCTTATTTTTAGTTTTATCTTATATTTTATAGCTTCACGCTTTATCCTGCGTATAGTAAGGTAGCCGCGGGAACAGTGTTAAAACACTCCCATTTTCACTTTCTCCTTTGGAGACAAAGTGAATAGAGTGGCAGAACTCAACGCCACGCTTTGCCCAGTTGCCAGAGCGAAGAAAATGGAAATGACATAATCCATTCTCCTCGAGTTGGAATCGAACCCACAAAGTATCGCGTTTCCGCGTATTTTTTACGATTTATTTTTAATATTTATCCAATACATATTATATATGTACTTATAATAAAAAATGCTATAGCATTAACTTTGCTCAGTTTACAATAACATATACTACGTACTAAACTAAATTGTGCCAAAATATCTTTAGAAACTAAAAATTCCTTTTATAGCATTATCTTTGCTCAGTTTACAATAACATATACTATGTACTAAACTAAATTGTGCCAAAATATCTTTACAAACTAAAAATTTCTTTTATGACTACCATTAATCAACGCGTTGGTCGCCAAACGTGGCATTTCCATAAGTTTTTTTAGCTTCACGCTTTACCCCGTATATGGCAGGAGGAACTGCAGGGACTGTAGGAACCTAGTGTTAAGACACACCGTTGCTTAGTCCCTGCTTTCTCCGTCCCCGATGTGTATAAGTGTTATACAAAAAAAGCAATTTTAACACAAATACTCTCATTTTAAAGGTTTTCATTTGTTTTTGTGAGCTACTGTGGGTAACTAATGCGAACATATTTATGGTGAATTGTACTCTCTAAATTTTCGACAAATAATGGTTGTTTGACCTCAAGTTTCCAGTAAATTTTAAATTATTATTTATTGACTATTATGTTTTAGTACACTGCTTTTGACTTTTAGTGTTTGGCGCTCCGTTCTCTCTGACTACCCCGCTAGGGGTAATGCGTGAAACTACGTATGTATTTAATGAGTTAACTTAAAGCTAGAAGCTAAATGCCGGCATTCCTCTGCTGTTACGCAGGGCCGTGGGCGTCGGTGATCACTTATCAGGTGACCCGACCGCTCGTTTGTCTTATCCTTCCCATAAAAAAAAAGTACTTGTCGGAAACCGCCAGTAAGAATCTCTATACTTTTTTTAAATATAAGGGTTGATCGATCTTCGATAAAGGGGATTAGATATACGGAATTATATTTGCCATATGGTATAGCTGTCAAAGCCAGTAGGGCTACAGCGTTAGCCTCACAACGGAAGAAAGTAGTGTTTTAACACTTGTTAGTTAACGGAAGTGACTAATTATTACCTGTTTTATGAAGAAAAGACAAAATAAAGCTTTAAAGATAGATTCGCATTAGACGGAGAATTCTTTTAGATTGAATTCTGATGGATAGCGGAGAGCTGTATGTATTGCCACTAGGTTCTCCCTACTTTTAATGCTTTACGAGTAATAAAGAATGAAAACACTATATTATATTTAAAAATACAGAAATTTCACATTTAAAATAAAGGCAAAGGCAAATGCAAAAAAAAAAATAACAACTCCATCTAAAAACGATATATTTTGGCAACAGTGTGAAAGTCTACATATTCATATACGTATGTATGCATATATGTATATGTATATATGAACAAGATACGTAACGGCAGATGTTTGCACACAGCTGTTGTAAGATCGTAAAAAAGGAGGCCATTTTAAACTTCCCCCATATGTTCAATTTGGTAAATTTTAAAAGTTTTTTGCTACAAAAGCTTTGTCTTTAGGTAATTTTATTAATGCAATAACTTCGCTTACTTGTATATACAAAATACATATGGGCTACCAGGTACCTTTTTTTTAGCTTCACGCTTTATCCCGCATATTGCAGGGTAGGAAGAGCGAACTGCAAGAACCGTATGAACCTAGCGTTAAGACACTCTGTTCCTTAGTTTCTGCTTTCTCCGTCTCCGTTTTCCGTCTTTTTTGAGGCATTACGTGTTAAGCGGCGGAACTCAACGCCGCGCTTTGCCTAGTTTCCAGAGAAGAAAATGGAAATAGAAAAATTCATCTTCCCAGAGTGGGAATCGAACCCCCAAACCGTCGCGTATACAGGCAGATGCTTACGTCTCTGCGCCACGACGGTCCTCAATTGTTTTTTTGTTTTAAATATATAATAATTTTACTTATATATTAGTTAAGAAAATATATACTATATATCGAGTGAAGTGAAGCTACTCGAACGATTATTACACTATATAATAACAATTGCACAACGATGACCGAATAAGTCAATGAATGGTGAAAGCTGTTGGGCGCAACAATTAACAGTTTTCGAGATATTTGCAAACAAACCTATATGCATTTAAGAAAATTTAATGCTAGTTAAACATTAATTCATGTATCAGAGTACATTCATTAAATTTAATTAGAGTCTACAAAAAGAGGGTATTCAACAAAAATATTATCGCCCACAGATAGTACTAGAGAAAAATTTAAACGACATCGCGTTCCAATTTTAAAAAAATACGTTATTTTTATCGCGAAAGTGGCACTGGCCACACACATACGGCCAAAAAGAACGATGATATATTATTGTCCTCGTTTTATGCCCAAAAATATTTAAATTACCGTTACAAACGTTGTTTAGGAGAGGATTTCTTTTTTTTTAATGTTTATAAGCAAATTTGCTATACAAAAGGCAATGAGTGACATATTGACATCCTATAAAAATAAACTGGGAGGTTTTAACGAAGAATATATATCTTAGAGAAGATGAAAATAAGTAGTTAAAATATTGGAGCTAATTTAAGATTTAAAATATTGTTAATTTTAAATATTTTATAATATCGATCTAAATCTAGATCTGTGGTAACAGTATTTTTATTAAGGTGATACAATATATATATAGCCTCCCCGATAACTAAATATATATTTTTTTTTAATTTAAACCAGTAATTACTGAGATGTTAGTGCGTTTATTAAAAACAGATTAAATATTTTTTTATGGAGGTTTAAATAAAATTGAGTAAATTGATAAATTTTTCACGCCATATACAAATATCTATTACAAAGTCTAGTCCAAAGGTCGCAGGTTCAAATCCATTTACATATAAAATTTGGAAATCAACAATATTTGGTTTTGTTGTTGAAACACTGTTTTCGTGTCAAGGCTCATCGCGAGTTTATTTTAAACCGTTACCAGATGAACTTGATCACTGAGAGGCCATGCGATTGTGAGCCAAGAGTTATACATACATACTTACACACACATATATATATATATATATATATATATATATATATATATATATATATATGTGTGTGTGTGTGTGTGTGTGTGTGTGTGTGTGTGTGTGTGTGTGTGTGTGTGTGTGTGTGTGTGAGTGAAATAAATAAAAATATACATATAAAATTCAATATTACGCAAGACATTATTCACGTTGGTTCTTCATAAGCCATATTTAGTGAGAAGCTGGTACACTATCACTCCATCACTATATTTGTAACATATAGACTTGAAAGCTGATAACCCAAGCAAGCTTTAAATACAATTAATGCTATTTGAACCTGCACCTACCACCTAACATTTGGTTGCCTTAAAAACATACATACATACATAAGCTAATTACTAAAACAAAATTTCGTAAATATTTATCAAAGCGACGTATCAGTAAACGAATATATAATATGATGCAGGTTTGCTGGAAATTAGCCATGTTTGTCACCTTCAATTATCTCATACTAGAACTACGCGCGACCCTGGCTTTGGTACAGTGACGGCCGAGTTCACAATATATTTTTAGCTTAGTAAATCCTTCCAATAGTTACATATACACAGCTTCACGTTTTATCCCGCACATAGCAGGATAGGCAGAGAAAATCGCAAGAACTGTGTAAAGAGAGTGTTGCGACACTCGTTCTCCGCTTTCCGCCTATCTCCTCCAAGTCAGAATCGAAATTACAAACTGTCGCGTTTACAATCAACTGTTACAGTGTATTTAAAAATAAGCACTAAAAACTACCCATTCTCTTACATTGAAACTAATGATATTTTCAAGAGAGAGAGAGAGAGAGAATATAAGCCTGAAAAAACAATCAAACCCTTTACGATTTACAAAAAAGAAATAACAGTGATTATTCACTACCCGTATACATAAAGGAATTACTTCAATGTTATTCCATCTGTAAATTAATTCTAAACCAGTACAAAACTAGGCTTAAGGCTACAACCTCGCTGTGACATTGGGCCTTATTTGCCTTAATTAGAAATGCAGGACTGTATACAGAAATAAGTTAGTAAACGACTATTTACTATATACTTTTTCATATAAAAGACTTTATAGTATGGTATAGTGTAGGGAAGATGAAACCTAGTGTTAAGACACTCTGCTATCCTCTTTCCGCCTTTCGGGGTATTACTAGAATGTAGAAAATAAAAATAAGATATGCATTTTCCCCACACGAGAACTGAACCCACTAAACGTCAGATGTACAACCGCCCAACGTTATATCTAGGAAAGTATCGCTTATTAAAATAACTAGAAAATATTAAAGAGAATCAATGTTTACTTAGACTTTGACGTAAGCATTTAATTCAATCAGTCCATAATCCGGATAATCGCGAATCCGTATATCCGAGGGCCGGATAATAGTGTTTCTGTATATTTAAATTCACAATAAAAATCAAACCTAAACCAACCGCTTAACAGCTACTGACCTATTTACATCTAAGATGGCAACAGCGTCTACGTGACAACGTGCACGCCGAGTAGAAAGTTTCAGTCACAACAACTTGTAAGTAAAATGGTACATTTGTACCCATAAACTAATATATTAACTGAGTTTCTTGCCTTTAGTCTATCTCAATAGCCTACAGTCCTCAATGACTGGACTATATGACTATTCTGAGATATTTTCATCTAACAAATGTTTAGCTCCACCATTTCATTTTAGAAGAACAAAGACAAGTTGTAAAGTGTAATTGTCTTGTGTGGGAAACTAGTGTTAAAAAAGTCCGTTCCCCGCATTCCACCTCTTTTGAATCATTGTGTATTGAGTGGCTTAACTCAACGCCGCGCTTGGTCTAGTAGCCAGAGCTGAGAAAATGGAAATGATAAAATGCATCTTCCCCCGTTGGGCATCGAACTCACATAGCCGTCGCGTTTACAGGCAGACACTATGTCTTTCTATATATATAAATATATAAAATACAATTTCGATAATCATAAGGATTTCAATTGAAGTTGTTTAGTAAAAAAATAATAGAGAAATCAGAGATGACCGTGAATATTATAAGGCAGTCCACCTTGAAATCTTATACAAACCAGCTTGTGACAAACTGGCATAAGTTAAGAAATTTATATATATATATATATATATATATATATATATATATATATATATATATATATATATATATATATATATATATATATATATATATATATATATATATATATATATATATTAATGTGCAGTTAATAATAATGTTAAGTTATGTTACGGGGTTAAGTTACGTCAATCACAACGGTAAAGATGAACTCTCTGCTTTTTACGAGAAAAAAAAAAAACAAATATCTGTATGTACTGGTACTGGTACTTAAATTTACTGCACTGGCTGGCATACATATATATAAAAGAAATCTTTCTTTAAAATCATTGTTAATAATATTATTGATTAGATAATATTATAGATTAATAGATTTCATGCAATTAAATCCGTCTCATAGTTGGTAATTAATAATTAATTAATAGTAAAAAACAAATGTAGGGTTTTAAAAAAAAAAAAAAAAAAAAAAAAACACTTATGAATTTAACAGTTATAGTAAATACTTTACATTTGTTTACATTTTTTTTTATTTTAGTGTAAATTAATACTAAAAATTAAAAAAAAAAAGGTTTATATCGCTTTTCTACTATATGTGAGGTAAGAGGCCACCAAATATCATTCCTGTATAACATCTTAGCATTTATATGTACAATCGACATATATATATATATATATATATATATATATATATATATATATATATATATATATATATATATATATATATATATATATATATATATATATATATATATATATGTATATATATGTATATGTATATATATATATATATATATATATATATATATATATATATATATATATATATATATATATATATGTGTGTGTGTGCGTGTGTATCCGAAGGCTTAACCTTAGCTCTCAATACAAATTGAATTCATTAAGATGTTGATTGATGATTTGTATCTACACTATAGTTACTAACACCTATCTATGATATTTAAGTCATAGTAGTCTTTTACTATTTGCACTATACAATTGTGGGAGCCTATCGCGGCCTCTCTTCTGGGTTAAATTGGCGAGCTCGCACGCTGAGCGATTGTAAGCTTTAAACTAATGAAAATAAAGTTACATTTCCATCAACTTTACAATATCACGCAATCTTGACGTGGCGTAATGCTAATTTAAAAAAAAAAAACGTGAACATAATATTATAATTATCATTATGGGTGTACTTTTGATATTTTATATATTTTTGACAGTCCAAGGTTGAAAATCTATGTAAATTGTTTTTTCTTTCAACTAACATATATAGCTATCACGCTCTAACCCGCTTATAACACGTAAGGCGGAGAGAACATAGTGTTGAGACACTCTGTTTTATTTTCTACTTAATTTTTGCCACGGACAAGCCATAAAATCATCATTTGCACTCTTTTATCAATATATAATTAAGAGAGCAAGAAAATAACATTACTTCGAGCGGAAATCGAACCTACAACGATCTCGTCAGCTATGATACGACATATCATATATAACTTTTAGACATCTCAATGATTTTACATATTACTAATATACATAACAAAACCAAAATTTAATTTTGTTTACGATAGTAATGTTAATAATATTTCGCTCAAAAAAGCTAAGCGACTGGTTGATTTAACGAGCGACGCGAATATGATTATGGCGATTAGCTTCGCTTTTAATAAGTTGGCTTAATATGGAATTTTTAGAGAAAACAAAAAACTACTTTATATAAGCAGAGAGCGAAAAATAAATAAAAACTATAGTTTAACCTACTTTTAAATATAGTGTGAATCAATAAGTGACGTCATTTGTATGACGATAAGGATACCTTGTAAACCTTCCATCATTCCATTATATATATATATATATATATATATATATATATATATATATATATATATATATATATATATATATATATATATATATATATATATATATATATATATATATATATATATATATATATATATATATATATATATATATATATATATATATATATATATATATATATATATATATATATATATATATATATATATATATATATATATATATATATATATATATATATATATATATATATATATATATATATATATATATATATATATATATATATATATATATATATATATATATATATATATATATATATATATATATATATATATATATATATCTATATATATATATATATATATATATATATATGTATAAGAAAATTTAGTGTTTCACTCCCCTTTGTTTAATGTACCACTCAGAACTCAGGTAAATACGCAACGAGAGGTGAATCTCTTCTGACTACACTAACCCGACGACGCTAAAGACGAAGAAAAAGTAGTGATTCTTCTCTAAATCTCTCCGTCTGCCCTTCAGAATATTTAAATTGCGATATATCTATCCTCAACATGACTCTAAGGCTCGCTATAAAGGAATCATGACAAAATAACCTTGGCGTGACATCTATAGATAAAATCACGCGGAAACGTTCATTAAACGAGATTTCATAATACAGTCTTATACGAATGGTTAAAATAACAGCTAATAAACCAGTTATTGATTTATTTATAAGTTGGATGAGTACTGGGTTCAAATTCCAAATGGCAAATAATAAGTAATAATTTTGCTTAAAGGAGGCAACCCATGGCTTAGTGGTAAGAGAGTTTGCACGGTTTGCAAGAGGCGCAGGTTCAAAGCCCGATGCGTTCAAATGTCTATATTATTAAATATATTTTTTAAATATTTATTCCCAAGAAAATCTTAACAGATGGATTTTTTAAGTATTAAAACTAAAATATAAGTAATTTAAACACAATATGTTTAATATTTTCTCCATTTGTAGTACTTATTATACATATACATATATATATACACACACACACATATATATATATATATATATATATATATATATATATATATATATATATATATATATATATATATATATATATATATATATATATATATATATATATATCTCAAAACACTTAACATATCCTATATACCTTCAAATACGTAGCAAATAAAATATACAAAATTCGATAGAAAACTTGTTTTCGTATAGTATGAACTGCGCATTTACTATATTTACGCAGCTGCCGTATATACATTATCGCTGCGTGATAATATATCGATATTTACTTAAAAACTTTGTTTGTTGATTGGCCAATGAGTTAATTTCAATGTTATGCCAATAAGAACGGGTTCGATTATCGTTTGAGGCTGATATTATTATCTTTTATATTTAATTTTAGGTACAGTGGAAATTATTGGAGTAGGTAGTACTAATATTAAATTACTAACAAATACTGTAAAGAACTTATTAACATATAAAAACTTCACAAATAATTTGTTAAAATATGTAAGCAATTCTTTAAATTTAAAACAAATAAGAAACATTTAGGTTAAAAGTTTGACATGTCCATCTGTGACGTTGTAGCTCCTAAACTTATGATTATCAAAATTGTTTTTACAGGTACAATCCACACAATAAGTACGCAATATACATTTAAATATAAAATAACTACAACAATTATATTGTCAAAAATAAAAAAAAAATTGAATTTAGTACCATCACTCAGTGTGACATATTACTACTGAGCCATAACTGACATTTACTAGTTATTCTAAAAAAAAAACGTTATCACTTTGAGAAGTATTGATTTAGCAACAGAGTAACCCAGTTTGTTATCAACCGTGTCCCCAATAGATATGTTGTAGTAAAATATTTAAAGGAAGTAAGCCCTTATATTTAAAGCTAAAAATATATATTTTAAATAATAAAAAAAAAATGAAAGCTTCATTTGTATATCATATAAAACAGTACAAAGAAAACCCACTTCTAAACTTGCATCATACCAGCACCAAGAAATAAAAAAATAATCTACCCCCAAATGATCATCGAACCTACAACATTTACATACTTTAAAATAGCAGATGACATCAAATCCCTTTTAATAAGAGTCTTAATTTTTAATACCACTTTAATCCATACATGTACATAGTAATAATGACTGGCAACATTTACTACTCATAATTACCGAGGATTTAATTCTTTATATCATTATTGCAATAATATATAAACATAGTGAGACAGTAATATATTATGTTGTTATCATAGTAGCATGATAGGCATAGGGAACCTAGTGTCAAGATATCTGCTTCCACAAGACTTTCCTTAATAAGCAAATAGAAACCACTTCTTCAAGTTGAAATTGAACCCACAACCCTTGTGTCTACAGACATAGCTATTCTATTCTTTGAAAGTTTAAAAATTAGCAAAAAAAAATTTTTTATATAAGAGAAATCACCAGTATTATATGGAGCAAAATGAGGAAAAGGTCACAACCTTTGATCAAACAAAATGAATTTCTTAAATGATGCAATATTGCATTGGGCAGATTTGTAATTCCATCTATATTTGTATCATAGTTGTCACAAGGATAGAATTGTATTTAGAAATACTTAGTAGTTTTAGTTAGCCATTACATACGGTTTAAAATGTTGTGCCTATGAAAAATTGATATTACCTTACAATTCCATAATTGTTTTTTATTTAACAATATAACATAATAACTAAATTTATATTAAGTGTAATAAAATATTAGCAAAGAGAATTCTGAATCAATGTGATTGAGAATCAACAAATAATAAGCTAGTAACACCGGTTCGGACAACTATTCTGATGAGATGATCTGCCGAAACACTAAAAATAACAACTTATTAAATTTTATTTCTTTAGATTCTTTACACATACATATTACTAAGCCATATTCGTCAATTCAAATTAATTTTACAACAGGTCAATTTTATTTTACAAATTTTCTTCGACAGAAAAAAGAGATTTATTTATATTGGAATGCATAAAAAAGATTTTGATAACCGATTCAGATATGTCCAAACAAAATAGTATTATTTCTTAGTTTTCTATGACTTCTGATTCTAATGCTATATGTATTCTTATAAGAATTTCCTTTAATAAATTAAAATAAAATGTTTAATATAAAAAATATAATAAAATGAACAGAAAAGTAATGAAAATTTATCTTTTTCATTAGTAACTATATAGTATAACCTAAAAATTAAAGCAAGGTTAAGTAATGAAGGTAGTTCAAATCATAGTTAAATATAGAACTTTATATTTGCTGTAACAGCTTTTTTACTTAAAAAACAAAATAAATTTGTTTTAAATAATTATAAATTATTTAAAAAAATTAAAATCTTTATTGAGTAATTCATGCTGGGTTCATGTTTCAACAAGTTGCTTTATGATTCATCTAGAACTTTCTATAAGTCTACTTAAAAGAAAAATCACTGAAAAATAACAAATAATAAAGTAAATATATAAGAATTTTGTAAATTATAATTAATTTTTGTTACAAAAATATATCAAATTACACCTTTCTAATGTGAAATTCCCATTGTAGTTAGAATTTCACATGTAATAAATTTAACTATTTTAGTTGTTTAAATTGACATTACTATGTTAAATATTAATATTTACGACTAAATAAGTAAACTGCAAGAGAGAACTGATACAAAGACATTGGCTGACCCAAAAAAAGGGGTCCCAAACGGTGATTTATATGTAGGTTATATTGGCACGTATATAAAAGCAATTTTTGCACGTATTTTTTGGATATTAACGCAAAAATTTTTATAAAGTCGCAAATAAGACTTACCCGGATGCTTCCGTGGTGATATTTTGTTTTAAAACGCCTTATATAGGTGATTAATTTTATTTCTCTCTCCCAAGAACAAAACTTAAGGACACTTTGGAATGAACTGACATTTTTACAAAAATGGCGGATTACGTCATTACGCGGGTAAATCAAATTTGCAACTTCCCATTTAATTCTAACAATTAATAAATTAAAACTATGCTTAAAATTATAATTTATTAAAATAAAACTCACCTCATATAGATAACTTAGTGTGGTAATATAGAAAGTTGAATTTTTTAATACATTA